>WOGO01002388.1:0-15919 GCA_015342085.1 Leptinotarsa defecta | reverse complement strand
CATGACTATTTAGTTTTAAATTTTTATCAATTATAAAACCCAAATATTTTATTTCAGTCACAATTTCAATACTAACATAACATGGCCGGGGCTCCATTTATGAGAAATTTTGAGGAGGTTTTTAAAAAGCAGTCAGTTAACAAATTAGACGTTACTCTGCAAGAGCCAAGTGATTTCAGAGCTGGATTCCGAGGTTTGATTGATTAATTAACTACCCAACAATTTCGTCGCAGTCATAACTGGAATATCTGAGTTGTTAGGCCTCCAATAATTCCAATTTCTCCCTTTCGAACACTGTGCCGCTACTGACCTTCATATCCTATGAATAGAAAAACAATTCTAAAATCTACTTCACTAGCTGATACGCTAATTTTGATCATTGTTTGTGTTTTGTTCTGTATAAGTTCCTCAGGTGCCAGAGACATCTAAAAAATGGTCGCATCTATTGCAAGATGGATTGGAAAAGTGGCAGTTGTCACAGGCGCTAGCTCAGGTATTGGTGCTGCCATTACCAAACGACTCGTCGAGGAGGGAATGACAGTGAGTAATCACAAAATTGAATCCTGAAATCTGAGTACACTTTCGATGTTTTTCATTTTCTATGCCAGTATTTCCTTGAATTCGTTTCTGTTTACAGACTCGATTCCTTGGATACACAAAAAAATTGCCTGTTTAAAAATGTTCTCCATTTCTTCTATATAGTATGACATTTTTTGGCAGAAAAAGACTCGCAAATTGATATGACAGTGGTGGTCCTTACAAAAAACGCTGATTTTTGTAAAAACATCTGATTTTTAACATTTTCATCATATCTACAGTCTTGAGAAGTCCGAAAAATTGAGCAAAAGTAATAGTTACTTTTGTTTTTTACCGTTTCCTTTTGGAACGCTTCATCTAAAAAAAACTACTTTTAATTTGCATCTTTTTCATCCCACGAGACGATCCGACCCAGAAAAGAATCGTTTTTTTTTCTTATTAGTCGGTGGGCTATGTTTGAAAACAGGCAGTAAACAAATCTAAAGAAATGAACTTTAAATGTTCAAGCCTGTCTCGGATATACCTACACAGTAGGTTGAATGGACTGACGCCTATCAGAAAACAACTACTCCACTGGCTAATACCACGAACAGCATTGGATTATATCCGACAGGCGCCAGTGCAGGAATCTTCACAGAAAATTTCCTGCATATGCAATTGGCAATACAACTGAAAGAGTCGACCTTCAATTTTGGAACGCGCACACTTGCAGACCGGTTTCGGGCTTATTAGCCACTCGTCAGTGCAAGATAGTGACTATCATCGACCTAAAGTCAATTATATTCCATAATTGAAGATCGGAATTCTTTCAGAGTATTTCAAAACAACAAAATGTAACTCCACCTAGTGGACGAGGTGCTAACCAACTGCATTTCCGAAATTTTCCCGATTCCTCTGAATAAAAAAGAAAAACTTTCTTATTAGTCAGTGGGATATGCTTGAAGACAGGTAGTAAACAAATCTGAAGGAATGAACTTTAAATGTTCAAGCCCGTCTCCGATATACCTACACAGTAGGTATATGCAGGAAATTTTCTGTTAAGATTCCTGCACTAACGCCTATCTGATATAATCCAACGCCGTTCGTGGTATGGTCAAAGGAGTAGTTGTTTTCTGATAGGCGTCAGTCCATTCATTTCGGATATGCAGTTGGTTACTACCTCGTTTAACAGATGGAGTGACATTTTTGATGTTCGCTCCAAATTAAGACGAAAAATGAAATAATCAGTTGGTGGTTTATTATCTAGGGGCCAATTGGCTATTGAATATATCATTTGAAAATCCTGTGTAGTCAATAATGTCTGATTTTTCTAAATATTTCAGTTTACGGCACCCAGACACCTCAGACGTCACTATTTTTCATTGTATATCACCTGTTTATTATATATCAACGGCTTCTTGGAAAAAAAAAACAAGAATCCAATATATTGCAATATATTGCTTTGCTGACGACAGCACACTTGTCTCGTCATTCCATTTGGATCCCATGACATCCACTGCGAATGCATATCTTCATTGGCAGCAGATGTATAAGTGTCTCCGGACCGGATATAATAATGTCAGAACAGACAACTACGCTTTCTGCTTCGATAAGTTTGTTGAGGGTTAAAATGAACACCAATATGCCTTGGCACAAACATGTCGCTTGAAACCTGAAGCTGCTGGATTCTATACAGAAAAGATCCTTCCGCCTGATTGGAGATGCTAACATCACTTGCAACCTTGATAGTTTAGAACATCGAAAAAAGGTTGGAGATTTGCCTCTCTTCTATAGATACTTTTCCGGAAGGTGTTCAAGTAACTTGGCATATTTGATTCCACCAAGAGCGTACCTATCAGAACTGTGGACTGTGGCTGCTCATCGTTTCAGGTTCAACTCAGTACATCTCGAACTTCACTGTTTTAGAACTATTCCGTTTGGAGAACTGCGTTTATGTAGAATAAATTTCCTCAGAACGTTTTCCCAAATGAAATTAATCTGTTCCACAGGGGCACCACTCTCAGGGCGACTAAGGATTTTCCTGTAGTGCTTGTGTTTTTGTTCTTAAAAAAATATGTTTCATTCACGTATAGTCAGTGGGCATACTTGAAGACTGGCTATAAATCAAATCATCTTAAGGAACAATTCGTTCAGGCCAGTTTCAATACCCTACACAGTAGGTTAATGGACTGACACCTATCAGAAAACAACTACTCCCCTGGCTAATACCACGAACACCATTAACCTACTGTGTAGGATATTGAGACTGGCCTGAACGAATTGTTCTCTTAGATGTTTTGAAATATGTTTCAGGTTGTGGGTGTAGCTAGAAGAAAGGAAAGAATCGAGAACATCGCCAAAACACTCCGCAACAAAAACGCTCAACTATTTGGCATTCAAGTGGACATAACGAAGGAAGAAGAGCTAATCAATGCATTTAAATGGACAACCGATAACGTGGGACCGGTCCATGTACTAGTGAATAGTGCTGGAATTAATTTGGCACACTCTTTAGAAGAAGGAAACCTTCAGATATGGAAGAAAATATTGGAAACCAATGTGCTCGCCGTATCTATCAGTACCAGAGAAGCCATAAAGATAATGAAAGAGCACGACATTGATGGGCATATCATAAATGTCAACAGTGTTTTGGGACACAAAGTAGTGAGTCCTGCCAGTCCACTTTATACGGCTTCGAAATTTAGTATTACTTCGTTAACCGAATCGTTGAGGCTGGAACAGAATTTGAGGAATTCCAAAATCAAAATTACGGTAGGTTGATATTGGAAAAAAATGTGTTGAAAAAGGAAAATATTTACTTCACATTAGTGTTTTTGGCTTCCTGTTTCTCTATTATTGAAGAAATGATGTGGGAAACTATTCTCCACAAGTTACTTCTTCATAAAGGGCTATTCAAATTCTTTTCTGTACATGGGGATCTCGCAACGATAATAGACAGAGTGTCGGTTAAATTGTGACAAAGTTGCGTATTTTAGAGACGTATTCAATGATGTGAAAAAATCGAATATAGCTCTTTTGGTTCTGGGGATATACAGGAAAAACCAAAAAATCTACATTAGTTTTTTGCCTATATCTTCTTTATTCGCAGACATATTGAAAATCTGTTCACATTTTGCTATTGGCACTTGATGTGGGCTATCAGAATATATCCATGAATCTTTTATACAGGGTGTCATCTGACTTGGGCCACCCACATCTTCGAATTTTTAAATACGAACCTGTATTTTTTGTTGTAGTTTTTGTATCGTAGACGTTCACTTCATACTGAGAAATTAAATTCAATTCTATATTTCGGGATGTTTTCGTAATATTTGATTATAATTATGTAAATTATTCCCTTTTAAATTACGGCCCTGGAAATTGGTTGACTGAGTTGAATCGAAACACAATAGCAACTTTCACGTCTCCCTACGTACCGTAGAGTTTTTGGAGAGTCTTTTTTTCATTTTAAGATACGTTTTGATATTTTTTCTATTGCTCTGAGCGTTTTCTACAATAAACTTCGAGTAAGAAATCCTTTTATGATTATCTGAAACATATCTACATAAAAAATATATTAAATGTGTTTTAATAAGCAGAAAAAGAAACGATAGCAATAATAACATCCGAAACGAATATTATAATTCTAATGAAAATTGAAATGAAGTAATTTGTATACACAAAAAAATTAATGGCACAATAAATGTTCGAATTGGACTTGGTTTTTCATATTATTTATTGCCCTTAATACACTTATTTGCTGCATTGTTGCGAAATCATTCAAAATCCTCAATCTCGAGTCTTCCATATTTTCTATCTCTCTGCCAGCGTAAATCCTAATTTAATCATTATATCATTGAATAGGTCTTCAAAATACACAACTTTGCCACAATTTAACCGACACTCTATCTCTTATCGTTTACGAGATCTCCATGTACAGAAACGAATTTGAATAGCCCTATATAATTATCCGTGTGATCCCAAAGTTTCTAAAACTGAAAAAAATACGTGAAACATACAGAAAAACTTGTATAACATGAAAATGGGATCTTTGCACTAAATATGTTGGATTTTTCATTAATTCAGAATGAAAAATACGAGGTCTGTTCAAAAAATAAGGTACTCCGAGGGGACAAAATAGGAATTGATTAATAAACGAATAGACCTCGTATATATAATATAATCTCAATGACGTTTATTTTGAGATATATATTCATGCATATAGAATAGAGATAATAGTAAGACCTGCTAAGTCAGGTTGGATCAGATATTGCAGTCGAAGACAAGCAAAATGAGAACTCTCATTTTCTGTTCCATCTTTTGAGAAAGCACAACCAGTAAATTGGTACTTACAAAAATTGAGATTAGTAAAGTGAAGTTTGCAGATATATTATGCTTTATGAGACATAACTGGATGGAATAGTTACAAATTTTAAGATTTAAAAGCACAGAAAGATGTTATAGATTATCAAGAGCACTGAAAAAATAATGTAAAATCAGATGACTTGTCATAAAATTTTTTAAAACATTTTGTTAAGTCCTGGGGTGTTTTCTGGCGCTCATGTATTCAAAACGTATTTGTCTGTGATTCAAATAAAATCATTCTGGCTTTGAAACGATTACGTCACCTCAACTATGATTTTAAACGTATTTATGCTGATTCAAAACTAGCGTGAGGTTGGTTTTGAAATGGAATTTGCTGCTTTATTTTGATCGTTATAGTTTATAAAGTGCTGGAAACTTTTTACATATACGTTGTGAGGATGTACAAAATGGAGCTGGGAAATTATTAGTTGGATGTCAATTCTGACACTTTTCTTGGTACATATTTTGAATAGAAAAATGCTGGTACATTGGTTTTGAAAATGCAGCTACATTTCCAATACTAATGCAAGAAATTTTATGCACAAATCCGAATGTAATTGAGGTTAGAGAAAATTGAAAAGTTAGTTTTCATTATTGAATTTCACATCTGCAACAAATTGAATCATTCCATTCTGGCGAATCTTATTATTAATGACGTCAGTATGAATCGTTTTTTAAATACACCCTCGAATACGAAATAACGCCAGAAAACACCTGTATAGGGCATATCCAAGTCAAATGTCAAAGTAAACTGTGCACCTGTAACATGGAACACGAAAGTCTACTGTACCAACATTACTCGAGAAAATTTTGGCAGATCTTCCACCAGATGTAGCAATTGAAATCTCCCGCCCACTATTTTTATCTGAGTATATGTAAGTTTCCATTGGTGTACTGAAAACGAATAATCTCAGATACCTCATTAAGAAATTTATTTCAGTAACGAATGATCCGTTACGTAAACGCGGGCATGTTACGTTACGCCTTCTGATGACGCAATGCTATTGCATATCTTCCATAACCACTTTGACAGTGTTACAACCTGACTGTTACGTTATGAACAACGATTATTGGGGTTAAGTATTCAGGAATGACATTGTCTGTTTAAGGCAGCTGTGAATCGTTTTTTTCGGATATCTATGGCAAACATTGAATATTTCCGTTACGTGGCTAACATGTTAGTTATTACGTTATGGGCCATTGGGTCATATGGATCTATATGCGTCTTTAAAAAAAGGATAGGTGATAGGCAAACGCAAACTTGATTTCTCAACGGAAGAAGGAAGCAGTTCTGACGACTTCGACAAACGTCACACCCATGGTCAATCCATAAAGAGATGAGATGGAATCAAAGGATGCAGTCTTGGAAAGCTGGCACCGAAGAAATATTTGGCGATGACCAGGAAAAATTTACGCTTAACAGTAGGATTTCTGACTGACCACTGTTAACTAAGGAAACACCTCCACAAGGGGCTAGTGGACACACCTCTATGCAGGATGTGTCAACAGGAAGATGATACTGTCAGGCATGTCCTATGCGAATGTCCGGAGTTATCGTCAATAAGAGAGTGTGTGTTCGGCGAGTCTTGGCTTACACCTGCCGATATAAAGGAGATATCTCCTAGTGACCTGTCCACCTTCCTGGAAAGGACAGGATGGACGATGACTTAGGAGGACAACTCCTCGGGAGGATGTACAATGGATCACATGTGGCTTAAGTGCTGTGGGCCTACACTCATCCTATCTACTCTACAGATACAGATAATATTAGTGTTACAGTTCTATCGCCATTATTGAAAAGACTTCTGTTCGAACTCATGTCAGTCGATTGTTTTGCATGTGTTCCACACAATTCTTAGCCTTCGGTGCTCAATTATGATCTGCTTTCAGAGTATCAGTCCGGGAGCTGTCGACACGCCAATCCTGTCCGAAGAATTCCGCACAACAAAATACTTTATGGAAATATTGCAGAAGAGTTTACTAAACCCTGAAGATATTGCCGATGCAACGGTTTATGTACTTTCTACACCTCCCCATGTTCAAGTGAGTAGAGCAATGCAGATTGAAAAGAACCATTATGCATTTAGATAGAGAGATAAGTTCAGATTGTGAGAAACACGTAGAAATGTGCAACTGAGATTACATTGCAATTGCATTTTTGTTTCGTCTCTTTCAGTCGGAAAACATTGACGAACTTTACAAAATTTAGGTGTTAATATTTTTTTCTAAATTTATTCATGAATTAGACATTACTTTATTTATTTTTTCCAGGTACACGAATTAACAGTGAAAGGAGTCAATGAACCATTTTAAATGTCTGTAATTTCAGTTAGTATATTTATATTTACTTGTTTTATATTTGATTTGAATATTTTGAATGAAAAGATTACGTCAAATAAAATATATGTACTTTGTACGTTTCACTTTCATTTAATAATAATAATAATAGTTTATATTGACTGAAATACAAATTATAGAAACGCACAGTGATATGACAGTATAAAATATATATAAAAAGGTCACTAGGTCACCTTTACAAGTTATTCATCCTTAATTGATACTTTTCAATTCAACGATCAACATTTTTCTTATAAAAAATTCAATTTAAAAACGAATGCTTCTTCTGGTGACATTCTTCTATTTCTAGGTTAGTTACTAGTGACATTTCAGAAAAAAACGGTTGGTATTTGTCGCCGCCTACTATTTCAAATTCCTAGATTTGGATTTTTAGTTTGACGTAGCGATTAGAAAAACACAAAATTAATTTGAACGAAATTATTAATTTAGTGAAAGTAAGAGAAAATTCAATTCTTTATTTAGTTCGAGTAGGAGTGTTTGCAGCAACAATACGTTGTACCAATTGCAATGAAGAGTGCAAATTGAATTAACAAAAAACGGAAAATCAAATTACCGATGAAAAAAGCTCAGTACATTTGTTGTAATTTAAAAAATGTGCTAGAATAGGAACCTTCTTAAATCCATATTATATCAATACACCACAAGGAACCAATTTACGATCTGAACTATCTGAAGAATGAATTCAAAAACCATTTGAATTACTTTAGGAATATTGACACTATCTATCAGTCGTACTAACCATGCCATTAACCTTAAAAACGTAAATTACAGAGATATATAACCAAAAAGCAGCTCCGGACATTTTTTTTTAACATTTTCAATGGAAAAATGTTGAATGTTGAAGTGAAAAAAGTGCAAAGGAAGGAGGAATAAGGTGTGAAGGCGACCTAGTGAATAAATGCTTGTGTTTTTAAATAGTTTATCTAGTGAAACATGAAAAAATGAAAAATCGCTAATCGAATTGTGCGTAGCCCAAGAAATTTAAACATTCACCTTATTTTCTGAACACTATATCCAGAGTTGAACACTTCATCCGCAACGACTCGTCGGAAAACAAGATAAAGGCGTTCAAACTGAGGACTGAAAACGGACATTTCGTGTGTCTCCCTACGGCACACACATAAATCAAGAATGGTTTTCCGTATGGCGCGTTGGAAGAACAAGGAGGAATGCGACATTCAGCGCCATGAACCCACACAAGCAGGTTAATAAATAATTCTATAGAGATATGAGGAATTGAAAGACGAATGCGAGAAACATGCAAAAGGAAACAGTTGAAAATAAAAATTTACAGGTAGGTGTTCGGATAATCTTCGTAAGTCAATATTCGCTTTTTTGGGATGGAGTTTAGTGAAGCGACAGCGAAAGTTGTTTATGTTTTTCGTATTATCGTCTTCAATGGCAACGTGCTGAGCATATGGTCAGTAAAAAAACAACCGTACTTATCACAAATAATTTGAATGGTCACTGAATCCATAAAAATACTTTATTTTTGGGAAACACTTTTGCATGTTCTGTAGCCATCATTTTCATCAACAGTCTATTATTTTTAGCTGTCTATTACGTCCTAATTTACAAAAACTTCTGCAGCCTCATAAGCTCACTGCTTTTTCTTCCCATCAGACGTAACCGATTGGTCAGTGCTTTCTTTTGTTCATACACCTCACGATTTGATCTTCACAAACTTTATTTGAAAAATACATCACGACATGTTTTGCTAACACAGTAGCTTCTTCAACAGTGATTTGAGTACTACAAGTTGTATCTTACGCTGAAATTTATAAACCACAGGTAACTACAATTGGGACTACAATTGAGACAGTTGGGACTACAATTGGGACTACAATTGGGAATACAATTGGGACAATTGGGAATACAATTGGGACAATTGGGTCAATTGGGACAATTGGGCAATTTTAAAAAGGTTAATTGTCTATTATTGATGTAATTTCGATGTTCCTTTCCACTCACTTGCATTGAGCTCTAGGTCTCACCAACATAACTTCCTTGTTTTCTTCTTCCATATTGTTGGGTTTATATGTGTGAGTGTAGATTAGTGTATTTTTTGTTTTGTGTGAAGAATCCTATCGTATTTTTTGTTTTATGAAGTTTGTTGTTGTTGTTTGGTGGTATGGTATTCTTTTTGTTTTCTATGAACACTTCTCTGTATCTGTAGAGTAGGGAGGAAAAGTGTAAGCCCACAGCACTCAAGCCACATGTGACCCATTGTACATCCTTCCGAGGAGTTGTCCTCCTACGTCATCGTCGATCCTGTCCTTTCCAGGAAGGTGGACAGGTCGCTGGGAGACATCTTTATATCGGCAGGTGTAGGCCAAGACTCGCCGAACTCACACTCTCTCATTGACGATAACTCCGGGCACTCGCATAGGACACATCCAGTTCACACATCCTGCATAGAGGTGTGTCCACTAGTCCTATATTGTGGAGGTGTTTCCTTAGTTGACGGTAGCCAGTCAGAAATCCTACTGTTAAGCATAGATTTTTCCTGGTCATCGCCAGATATTTCTTCGGCGCCAGCTTCCCAGGGTCGCCAAGGGTGAACCTGGCAAGATTGATTTCTTTGATTCCATCCCATCTCTTTAGGGATTGAGCAAGGGTGTAACATTTGGATATTTGTTTGAAGGTGGTTGACAATATTTCGTGGTGTATTTCATCAGTTTAGACTTCCATTGTCTAATATCATATAAATTGATTTGAAATCCCTGAAAAAAAATGAAAGATTAACCGAAAATAACAATTATATGAAAACAAAAAACTTAAATGACAAGGAAATAACATACAAGCTACAACCAGAAAATAAAAAATTTAAATATTAATAAAAGCTGAAAATTCAAAAAAAATATTATTAACGCAAATGAAAAATAAAAATTAAAATTAAACGATTCCAAAACCAAGTTACGTCACAACGTTTCGATTGTTAGTATCCACTAACTAAATGCGACTAAATGCGTTGTTGAACAACATATTCGCGGCTTCCTTGAATTTTCTCCTAAACCAGTGTTCCTCTTTGTGGATGATATCAGCTTGAGCCCACTTGATATTATTATGTTGATCAAGTCCAAACATGCTCTGCTATTGCAGATTTGCTAGTTTCTCCTCGCTTTGTGTTTGTTTCTTGTGCTCAGCAATGCGAACTTCCAATAACCTCTTAGTTTTACCGATGGATGATTCTCCGCACTCGCAGGGTATCCGGCAAATGCAATTCTTGAAATCGCAGTCCGCGTTTGGTGGCCTGGTTTTCGTGAGACTGCTACGGATAGTATACCAATATCTGAATCAGGTTCTGATGTTATACTTGGACCTAATCCTTCTTATCCTTTCCGATAATCCTCTGTTGTAGGGAAGTACAAGTACTGGTTGTGGCGGCTTCTCTTCCTTGTGGAGCTTTTGCTGTCTTCTAGCTAAGGCCTGTTATACCATCACTCTGGAGTAACCATTCCGTTGAAGATCATTTTTGATGATGCCTATTTCCTTTTCGAGACCTTTCTTTGTATTGCAGAGCCCGAAAGTACGGTCTTGTGGAGTCTTGATGATTCCTCTTTCAGTCGATTGATGATGGTTGGATTCGTGGTTCAGATACAGTCCCATGTGAGTGGGTTTTCCATGCCACCATCCTCAGCAACTTCTCTAATAGTGATTAGACGATTATTCATGACAATTTTCTTCACGTTTCAAATATTTTCATTTGTTTCATACAAGCGTCCAAGGCGAGCTTCGTCAGTCACATATTCTTGACCTTGTACCACTTGTACCACTGAAAAAAAGGCAAAAAATTAACATCAACATCACTGTATAGTGTATAAAACATTAAAACAAATGAAACTTTTGAAATAACCTATATGAATGCAGCTTGATATTTCGGGATCCCCAACTAATCATTATACAACTAATCTCTCAATAATTGGAGATTACTTGAGAATAACTGGGAAAAAATAACGATTTGTTCGTAGCATAAAATCGTAGGTAGGTCTATAGATGTATAATATAGTTTTAGATGGATGATTGAGTCCTAAGCATGCTCTTTTAGGAGTCGCTTCATGCCTATAATGATAATAATAATAGTAGAAAATTACACATAAAGACGCAACAGATAGATTTTGGCTCGAATGGTACGTTGACTTTATGGTTTTATTGGATGGTTAACGAATTGATGGTCTGTTGTGGCTCCATATTTTCTAATGATTCCAGTATAGACGTGAATTTTTGCCCTTCCTGGTTCCTAAAAACTATCGATGAAGTTCGAATAATTATATTTCTGATCCTTCACCTTGGATCTAAAGCGATAAGGGCCAGTTCATTGCCTTTCCTCTCCGTGTAAAAAATCACGTAATTTTTTTCCCGTGCCCCCTACCTTCTATCAGCCTTCCACTTTGAACTAGCATCTCCGCTAGTCTCTATTTATTCAAGATCCGATTCACGTAAATCGTGGGCCCATCATACACTCATGATCTACATTAACCTTCGCTATTTGCTCTGCCTATTTTGGGCGTTACGCCTGATTTACGACGTCGTAATGACACCGTGTGAATCCCTTAACAGAATCGATTTCCTCTTCCTTATTTACACATTTAATATTTGCTTCGTGACAATAGCTCTAGGGCGCGGAAATATTGAAACAAACGATTTGAACGTTTGCGAGCATTGAAAGCAGTGTTGCCATTCGAAGTGTAATTGTGTGATTTGCCTCCCGTTTCAGATACTGTCCCGTAATTTTCGTAATTTCCGAGGGTTTCATTTACAAGCAACTGGTGAATGAATCTTCCGTTGCAGCGTCATCATTTGTGTGAGTTTTCAATCCAGGAAAACCGTCACAAATTTGATGAACGTTTCGGATTCCTTCAACGCAGTTTCAGATTATCAAAACAAGGTTCAATACAGTGCGTTTCTGAAGTAACACTTTCATTATTCGCTCAAATAATATTCAAATATTATTCCAGGTTGATTTTCAATTTTGACTTACAGGGGTTCCCACATTCGAATCATGACACAGAACAAGCTATTCGTATTTTGATTGTGGGTTCCAAAAATATCACTGTTTAAAAAATTCTGGTTGATTCAAACTGGTTGATTACTCATGGTCATCTCTAAAAGAAACAATCTCAGGTGTACCGCAGGGGAGTATTTTAGGACACTTGATGTTTTCAGTGATAGGCTGTTCATATGTCAAAAAGTTCAAGGCAAATATTTCGAGCATCTTCTGAACTGACTTCAAGCTTATTACCTCATATTATGTAGTTACATGTCAATGTATTCAGACAATTATTAAAAGTTCCGCCATTTTGTAGTAGTTGAAGATATTGACATTGTATTCCAGGGTTGTGAAGGAGCTTGTCAGGAGCTTCAATATGATTTGTCACAAGACCCCCCCTTCCATTTAATTTTTTCGGGTGCCGTTCCTAATTGCTCTCAAGTTTGACAACAAAAAATATTCATCCTTTCTGTGAGGTCGTCGGCAATTAAGCTTATCGCAATGAGCATCGGATTAGGAACCGTTGGGGAAGATTCTCAACATAATTATGCAAATCAAATTGCATCTGCATGAAGAAATATGAGCGTAGGACTGTGTCCATTTTTCCAATGATCAAGCAATCAGAGTGAATCATAAATTACAACACAAGTTTCGGAATGTCGGAGATACAATCGACCTTGAAAGTTATTGATACTGTCCTCGTTTCCGAATAAGGCAGGATTCATAAAACGAATTTCTTCATTTCACTATTTTATCATGAGACGATTTAATTACGTTGAATTACGTTAAATGTGAATTGTAGGATTGTTGTACAGTGGAATATCAACTCTATGGGCAACTATCGATTAATTGACTTGCATTAGAATATATGAGTGGTGAAATATTCCAGAAACAAACTATCCCCTTTCATTTTTTCGACCTGAAACCGATAAGATTCGTTATTCAACCTCGGTAATTTGAATACTTTGTATCCGCTTTTAAAAACTCTAAGATGTAAAGTTCAGTTTTTATTAACGGTCCTGTCACTTCATTTGAGACCCTTGTTACTTACTTGTGTCGCCTGCTGGGTTAGAATTTTGACACACCCTCGAATAGTTTCAATTCTTGGTGTGACTTTTAAATTAATCATGATTCAACTGGCCACAGAACAAGACAATGCCGTAGACTGTAATAAAATTATCAGACGGACATCGGTTTTTCTGTAGGCCTTATAGGATCAATCGAGAACAACGATGAAGACAAAAACCCAAAGCTTTCTGACGAAGTTCTTATAATCCCCTTTGATACAAATCCAACTTTGAGAATTAGTTGTTCATTGATAAACTCATTCTCTCCATCAAAGAGTTCATGAAGGTTTTTACTTATCTCTAGATTGTTATTCGGCCTTGTCTATTTTTTCAAGCTGCTGAGAAATGAATCATTTTCAGGTTACTGTTCCATAATTGAGTCAGTCGAAGAAGGAGAAAGATGCTATTGATTTTGAACATTCAATGTATCTGTATGATGTAACACATCTCAAGTGACTTTACTATGGAATTTCAATTGAAATTTCCAAGAAGAGCTCACCTGGTTATATCAGGCATTTCTGAGATATTTTCAATTGCAACTGTAAAAAAGAATGACGTCATGATTCGATCCGAACTGATAGTGCTTCAATTAGGCAGTTGACCACCTGAAGAATATTAATTGATGATAAAACTCTTTCGTTTTCTATCCATATATGAGGCTCTTGTAATGTTTTTTGTTTCAGAATCATTAATTTACAAATCAAGAAATGAAGCTATTAAGTCACAAAAACCAGTCGATTAATACCACAATATTGCAATTGGAAAAAGAGTACATTCCATTTTGTTTTGAGGAGTAAATGCCTTTCCTCGATAAAATAATAGAAGGCCAAAGTATGTCTCGAATGATAGGCAGACAAAAATGTGGAAAACTTTGAAGAAATGCAATTTCAGCTGAGAAAAACAGAACAATCGGAAATATATAATGAAATCATTTGGTAGAGGAGACATTGCCTGAAGCAAATTAGAGATTTTCGTCGTGAGAATAGACAAATTTACTCTTTGGACGGATTTTAGCTCAACGATATACTTTCGAGAAGATGTGGCAAAGCTAAAACATGACAAGTTTACGTCAACCATTTCAAGAAAGCTGGTCTACCGGATTGAAAGAAAGCTACTGATTGTCACCCACATTGAAAGTGTTGATGGTTTTGTTGACGGCGTTTTATTATTGTTTGAGTAAAAATATTCTGACGATTACCATAAAGACGTGAATGGTCTAACATTTTGAGCAAATGATAAATCCGATTTCATTTGACTCTGTGATTGTCATGGATAATGCAAGCTATCATTTCAGAAAAGTTGAAAAAATACCTAGTGTTTCAAGGAAATCCCGACTTCATTCTCAAAATTTCAATTTTGATCTGAAAATGTTCAAATTTCGATGCTAAAGTCAAAAATTCGAATTTGAAGCAGTAATTTTGGAATTGAAGTCGTAATTTCCAAGAAACAAAATAATATGGTACTTTTGCGCTTCCGTCGGCTTTGACAGGTTGACGAATGATTTGATATCCCGACAAACCCATAAACACATATTTTATCAACTTCATATACAATTAGGTGTTTCAATAAAATACTTTCTCAAGTTGAATTGATTGTGATTTCCACAAGTCCTTCTAAGAATTGTATGCGTGACTGTCTAAAGAACAACGTAGTTACTAACGCCAATTAGGCGCCCCACGTTGGGTGCCAACTTCTTATACCGTATATTGTTCATTTTCCAATGGTTGCTTCAATAAAAAAAGAAACAAGATTCATTATCTCTCCCTATGGTTCAATACACTACATCTTACAACTCCTGATCGAAATCCTATTTCCAGAAACCATCAAGGAAACTCAAGGATTTTCATCTTCAGTTTCCCAACTAGACTCCTGTGATTCTTGCGATCTCCAGGACTACGGCAGTCTCCAGTAAAATCCACTTCGGGTCTATGCTCGTCAACTTATTCGATATTGTCGATTCTTCAGTTTTTTCAATATTCTCTTTTTTATGATCCATTCAATTATACATTTTTTTTGTTCGTTGGTTTTTTGTTGTCAAAACAGTTGAAATTTAACCTGATGGATGATTCTCAAAATTCTGTATTCAAATCACTATTGTCGCGAAGCCAGACACAGAAAGACCTTCAAAAATATATTCTTCACACGTAAAATCGGTGTCGGTTCAAATTTCAGGCAATACTACCACCTGTTGCATCTGTCCTAAGCATATACACAGAAGGCGCTCACTGAAAGTAAATATCACTGTCTGTGTCTGACTTCTCACTCTTCGTTGATTGCTATGAAAAACAAATTCATGTTTTTATAAAAGAAGAAGGGTGCAATGGACAATATGAACTCTGGATTGGTATCGGATGGGAAAATATTACAGTTGTTCCCATGTAATTTGTAAGTAACTTGGCTTACACCTCAATCTACGCAGTATATTCAAAGATAATATTTTTTACACGGTTGTGTTTACATCTCATTCCCAAAAAAGTTCTACGCTGTAGACATAGACACTTGTTTGAAGGTGATTGACAATGTTTCATCACGAATTTCACTAGTTCGGACTTCCATTGTCTAATATATAAAATGATTTGAAATCCCTGAAACAACTAAAAAAGAAGAATTAAAAATAAATAGC
>WOGO01002387.1:0-15920 GCA_015342085.1 Leptinotarsa defecta | reverse complement strand
AATTTTCATTATTCAAAAGTTTAAAGTATATTTAGGGTAGATATCAGAATCTCATTAAAATTGTGAAAAGAGTAAGCAATTGAGCCAAAAAACTATTGTTAAATTTGAATTTCGCGGACAACGTATACATTGGCCACTCATTCAAACTAGATATTAGCCCCCGGCCAATGACTAGATATTACCAAATTGCGTTATTATTTCAACAAATGCTTCCATTCAATGCATTTTTTGTAGAGTATTTCGGTTTCATATCTTATTTTAATGAAATTGAACATTGACTAGTTATTGGCCTGCATGTCCAATGGTTACATTTATACGAAATTGACTAGCCAATGATTGGCCCCTCTTTTTTCAATCAAATATCTCACCTGGATGTATGAAACAACTATCAATAAGGCCATATATTCATTGAAACATCCCTAGTTAAATCTTTAGTGAAACAGTTGATCAAACCCTTATTGTCTCTTACCTTGTATTGATATGTTCTTACAAAAATCCCAACACAAATACGAATTTTACTAACACCATGTATACCTCGTCAATAACGTGCCTCCATATCAATTCAGAATAGCCAACACTAGGGATTAATAGTTTTTAGTAAAATTGGTTAAAAAAAGGTTATGTTGGTACTAAAACTTCGTAAGAATACTACTTATTAGGAGTATATGAAATATATCTGGCCAATCACTAATAAATGGCCAATGACTGAGTGGTTTACCCTATGTACATATTATACTCATCATAAATCATATGCGGGGTGTATAGCAATAGTTAATGTGGAAGAACATCAAAGGACACAATTCCAAGTTGAAATAATATTTGATTTTTTTTCTCCTTTCCTTTCTACGATTCAATTCTGGAATAGATAATTTTCAGTGAGGAATGTATTCGCAATGAGTAACTAAAATGCTACATTAAATTAAAACACATCTCTGTTTTTGGGTGAAGTGGAAGAATACTTTTGATGGTGTTCAACACTTTACAAAAATAAACTTCGCCCTATATTTTCATTCATATTTGGGATAGTTATCAGTTTTTTTTGTCTATTTTTTTGTATATATTTATTTGAAAGTAATAAAGACGATTATTATTATTATTATACTTGTATTTTTCGTTCGTTATTATTCCAAGCTCATTAAAAAAAATATTTTTAACTTTTTAGTTCGACGCTTTTGCGTGTTTTATAATTTTTTAAACCATATTTATTTTTCATTTTTTAGTTTTGGTATGTAATAAAAGCGTATTTTTTAGTCTTTTTAAACCATATCTATTTTATCTAAACTTTGGGATCAATAAGCCGTATGTTGTTTAGAAAAATAACCACTGACATTTTCCGATTCCGGAGAGGGAGCCTGAAAATCAGCTACCAAGCGCAAGGCAGCAGGCGCGCGTGTTAATAAAAAAAAATACTTTTTTCAAATGAAGAAATACATGTTAAGTGATTTAGAATTATATCAAGGAGGTTACGTACAGCACCATCTGCCCGCGAATAGATCAAGCAATAATGTCGATAATTCTGTCAAATACAGATCCCGAGATTAAGAATTACAAACAAACATACATACATACAGCCTAATATAAAGCGTGCAAAAAAAAATAAATTTTTAATTTGAATGCGAAATGCTAATAGAGTGCTCAAAAAATTTTGTTATGATTTGCCACAGCTGGTATACAGGTGGTATATAGGCGAGTATGAAATACTTTACCAGGTTCACTGTATTTTTGTATCGCAAACGGTTCACAAAAAAAATTTATGAGCTTTCGGATCGTTTTATTACTGCAGTGGTGTGCGGTCGAGTATTTGATAAAAAGTACTTGTTGAATCTAATAACTATGTTCATTCATTCATATACAATTAATACTTTCATAACATTTTAATTTAAAATATTTACATAACAATAACTAGGTATGCTAGGAATCACCCGTAAGACCTCGTTAGCTCGCATAAGTTTTAACTTCTGAGGGTTGTCTTTCGTAGGGGTGTGACAGCTGGTTAACGGAAAAACAGATTTCAAACAGATTTTTTTAACAGATTTTTATTTAAGAAAATATTAGGTATAGGCAAAAATTATGGTGTATCATCATCAGATAAATTCCCTAAGTCTTCGTCTGAATGGACCAATTTCCACATATCTGCATTTTTCAAAATCGATATTTTTTTAAGGATTTTCTGGAGAGCTTTTCAACATCTTTTATTTTAACTGTCGTGTTTCCTCTCAAGAGAACATAAGATTCAGAGAAAAATTTTGGGACAAAGCATCAAATTTATGTTTTCACCAGGTGGAAAGTGTTTAAAATCGTGACAGAGAACTAATATGACTTTTTATTGAACACTCGTTAATATTCATTGGTGTACATTGCGTAAATAATATTGTTACTAGCTGACACATATCATATTAATTTTAAAATTTGGGTCTTTATTATTCCGTTGTATCGACTAGTTTTTGCCTGTCATTCAGATAAAAAAAATAATTTCCAGTGTATTATACCTGCTGATGGCGTCCATCACATAAATAGGAAATTAAAACGCATGAAAATGGACTTTTATAACGTTTGTGGAGTTCGCGCGGCGTATGTACCTAAATAAAATAACAACCACCGGAAGTTAAACTTCTGCCGCTTAGTCAGCCCATAAAGACAATTAATATTCGTTAGAGCGTATTCGTGCAAAAACCCTGCCATGGAATTAAACCAAAATGTAATTGTTTTCATTAAAGAACAAAAGGTTGATTACTCATTTTTCCTGGAAATCGTCGACTTTTAATCTGCGGTTATTTCAATTATGTTTTTATTTTCAGATATGGTTTTTCACGGATACGGATGATCGTGAATTCCAGACAAAAACAAGTGAGTATTCAGTTCTGAATAATTAAATACTAGCGATCATTTACGCATACATTTTTTTTTTGTCATAGTGTCACATCAGCATCAGCTTGTCCATAAAAAATGTTTCAGTTTTTACTTGAATGGCGCGCTTTTGAAGATATAATGGCTGGATGTTTCGCTATAATAGTCAAGAACATCCCGGAATATTCTGGAGTTTTCGGAAATAGAATTTTAACGTTAAAAAAAACCGGATTATTCTAGATCATTGTGGAATAATTGAATGAGTTCACTAGTGTGGTAGCTCTCTATCCTCCATCCGTGAAGAAGGTTTCTGCAAACTATCCTTTTGAGTCAACTGTATGAACATCCGTTCGGTAGTTTTTTGAGATCACTGGAGTTTTTTCCTAATACCAAATCATTATTTCAACACCTCGACACGTGTTTCGATCACCAAGTTATCATCTTCAAGAGACAGATCGAACTGTTTGATCTTCCTCTTGAAGATGATCACTTAGTGATTGAAACACGTGTCGAGGTGTTAAAATAACGGTTTTGTTTTGGGAATAGGTATAGTTCAAGTAGGTAAACGATATAGTGCAACCTACCTTCCAACAGTTCCATTTTAATTATATATTTAGGGAACTAACTAATTTCGTTATTAAATAATAATTTCTGATTATATAAGAATCACAATAACTATATAGTATAACAAATAAATATATAACAATAAATATAATAAATAATATAAATATTTCGTTTATATAGGTGAGTGGGAAAAAAGGGATTCAAATAACAGGGTGATAATTGAAAATACTTCTGAATATTACCTAACTGAATTGTCCAATCTCCATATAGTCTTTCTCAACTAAAATCACTTTTTTAATCCTTTTCTGCCAGTCTTCTTCGGTAATATTAGATACTTCTTCTTTAATTAGCTCTATTATCTTTTTTACAAATTTTGGAATATTATTCTCACGCCTGATGCTTTGTTTCAATTTTCCCCAAATAAACTCGGATTGAAAACCCAAAAATAGGGGGGAAGTCTCAAAATGGTGTGTCCATACTTTTCAGCAATATACTCTCAAGGGCATACAGTTTTTTTGTCTGTCTGTAAAACTTCAAGTGTTTGGTTTTTGGTATACTAATCTTCAAAATAGAAATTTTTTGTGCATTAAAAAACTTTGTATTTCATCTTTTCTAGAATTTTTATTCAGTACTTTGATGAGCTGTCGCGAATGATGGAAAGCGTTGTCAAGAACTATTACACTATTTGCATCCAAATTTGGGATCAATGTATTTTCAAACCATTCCACAAAAATATTAGCTTCCATGTTCTCATGATAGTAAACATTGCAGTACTCAAGTTTTTTTCCACATAATTTATTTCAAAGAATTCGAAACCCATCCTTTAATTCTTCCGCAATACACAATGATTAGTCGAGATCCTTTGTTTGCAGGCATGCTAGGCGTACACATTCTGGAACCATCAGTCCACCCTTTTGTAACTGTGTCATTAGTGTCACACCAAGTTTCGTCCAAATAGAAAATTTGCCGTTGTTCTTGTCTATATTTAGTTATTTGTTTCAAGTATTTGTCACGCAATTCCACTATTCTTCTACTTTCCATAACTAATTGACGTTTGTTTATTATTTTAAATTTAAATCCTAGTTTCTTCATCCAATTCTGAAGATTTTTGTCACAGCCTCACGTTATAGATAGCGAATAGCTGGACTCAACTGTCCTTTGAAGATAATTTAGAGTACAGCCAATGACATTTTCTCTTACGAAGATGCCATCAATAGGAGTCTCAATCCGCAAATATCAAATATAAATGAGTCTTCTCTAGTCGTTTCTTTGCTAAGCCTGGTTTTGCAACGTACATTTTTTTAATACACGAATAAAAAAGTTTTTCAGTTCAAGGGCACTCTCATGATTCAATAGACAACATCCGACTTCCATTCACAGTTAACACGATAGGACTCAGCTAGTACATATTTTAATTGATACTGATAATATAATGGAATCAGTACTAGAGAAATCTATATTATTTTAATTATCAGCTATATTTCAATGAAAACTGATGAAAATCGGAACAAACAGTTAATAACATATAAATAATACAATGCATCTATTCAAATTGTTTTTTTCCAGTTTGTGTCGGAAAGAAATATATAAGTAAAGGGAGTTTTTATTGAAAGGACGTCAATGAAGAAGATGAAGGAAACCAAAAAGTTTTTTCTCTTAAACTAATCTCTCCTAAAACAAGACCCTTTTCAATTTGAAGAGACGTAATTCCCGCTATTTTATAATATCTCGTGAAAATTAATAAACTGCCTACGAAAATCAAGCCTCTTATATATATATAAGTAGATTATTTTCCTCTATATAGGTTCACTCGCTTTTTATACAATAAATAATACAGTTTGTAATCAAGTTAGAAATTTGCACCTGCACTCAACTTATCCTTCTTATCCATTTAATTAGCTATACTCCGGGTAGTAAATTTATGGTGAACGAACTTCCAAGATACGAAAGGCACATTATACACATAGTCGGCGTCTGTGGGAGATCCACCAACGCACACTGGAGGAAATAACTGAATTTCAATTTTTCAAAGTGGTCCATACAAGTGGTCATCAATGTTTCTCTCTCCGATGTCTTTACTATCAACGCTGGCGTTTCTTAGGAATCGATTCCTGTTTCATTATATCAACGACTAATTGTTGATGAAATGAAAATCAATGTTTTGCCCTGATTCTCATTTTTTTATACTCGAATATCAGAAAAATGTATTGAAGGTCAAATTGGCTACCAGTATTTATATACGCTTGAAATTGTTGCTCGAATAGCATAGGAAGCTTCTTGTTGGAAAGGACGCCTCTGGTTGTAGACGATCTTTAATCGCATGACTTCCTGTTGTTGTTATTCTGGGTGGAACGAAAATGCTCAACAATATTATGCAGGTGCATTCTGTCTTCTCTTCATGCTCGAGTAATTGCATTTATTTTGCATTGCAATACACAGCAAGTTTTTTTATAAATCAGGCGTACTATAATAATAGTTAGATTTATAAAACAACTGCACGATCCGCATTTTTGTCCAGTGTTTCAGACCTTCACGTTTTGCAATCTATATTCACGAAACGAACACCCAATAAAAAAGTGGAGTCAGCAGTCTTCGAACAATGATCAGCGTCTATTTGTAGATCAATTATCAAGTTCGAATTGTAAAAAGTATGAATCATAAGTCCAAACTTTTTGTATATTTGTATATTAAAAGAAAAAAATACATTCATTTTTATTTATCATGGATGAATATGAATTATGAAAATGAATTATTCATTCATAAAAATTGTGTTGAAGTTGAACTTAATGTTCGAATTATTTATTATTTAAAAGTGAAGCAACATGGAATTGAAACGGAGGGAGGAAGGGGAAGTGCGAGGAGAACTCAAGGAAGTGTGAGATAAGAAATAACCATTCAGCGGTCGAGTAGAGTCGAAAATGAGTTGAAATTATTGAAAAAGATGAGAAAGTAGTTAGATAAACATGTCTTTGGAAAGATGAATGAGAAATTTAACGAAGCCGTTACCAAATTGAAAGGCCAACTCGAGTACACTCACATTTTCAACCAATGGGTGTCCCCCTTGGGAAAGATCTACTTGTTTCAATAAAAACAACGCAGCAAATTGGCAATGCATCAATTTTTGATGAATAGTTATCGTGGGCCATGTACCGTTGACAATTTGAATTAGCAGCCAACAACTGACGGAAAAGAAAAAAGCCAGTGAACTGCTCGTCCATCTAAGCAAAAAATTGATACAAAACATTATTATGCATAGTGCACGTGATCTCACAGACAAGGCAGCTTGTACGACCAATTTTTTTAATAATATGCGACGGGGTATAGGAAAATTTTTAGGTGGAGTCTAGGGACACAAGTTAGAAGTTTTCTCAGCCGTATCAGTACTTGACATGTTAAAAATTTTAAAAATTAAAATACCGTATACGTACACACCACAGATGTTAAAACGTAACTGATCACTCCGACACTGTAACAATGAATTCCGCCAGCCGATTGCAGTTGAATCTGATTGGCCAGCGTAAGGACGCTTGTTTATTTCACGCAGTAGATGTAGATGTGTGTGGTGACTTCGATCACGCATCTATCTTTGTTTGGGTTACTTTGTTTGTTAGATGGATATAGTTTAGTTCTAGCACTCTGAGGTCAGGCTCCAAAAATATTGCAAAACCTTTTGGAGCAATGAAAACCATTTTCAAAAGATAGTGTGAGCTCTGGAACTACAATTCGGACAATATTGATTGAAACAAGAATACCAGAACCAGCTCGTGAGTCGATATTAAAAACCTGTCCGAAAAAAAACGTTGCCTTGAAGGAGTTAGTCGACCACCTCCTATAAATTGTACGGTCGTATGGGATTTTCAATTACAGAAAACTTATCTATGAATTGACTACTATGAAGGACCAAGATCTTACGTTGTGTGAAAAAAAACCTCCAAATGAAGAGGAATAAAAGGGTGGTCTTGAAACATGATAAAGTAGCTGATTCAGAAGAAACCACTGTGTTTCTAGAATATATGTATGCCATATTGCCAATATCCGAGAGAAGGCACAGGTTTCCAACTCCTAAAAGATAGCACTCACGACACCGGAAAAGAGATAAAGAGCGCAAATAAATAATGCTTTCCAGGAGGAACGCATTATCCATACTGCTGCTCATATGATAATTACATAATGTAAGCTGCCCATAAGTCCTATGGGCAACTTTCAATTACCATATTCGTATTTTCTACTCAATTATCAGGTCCATTCTTATTTTAAAATATTTTGGTTGAAATACCAAAGTTGGTTTAAGTTGAATTTTCGGGTTGTTCGGGTGAATGTTCTTTAAAGTAGTAAATAATTTTCACACCACTCTATTTATAGACCGCCGTAAAGTAGTAATACTCACAACACTTTTTTACTTTGATGGCAATGAACCTCAATGAAATTACACTTCGAGAAATATGATATCAAAAGTATGTCAGACATTTATCTGGGATTATAATATAATTTCATAAGGTCATTGTCACACAGTACAGTTTCATTACCAACCCAACAAAGATTATAAAATAATTTGAACACATATGCACTCGATGTTTTTTCTTGTACGCACATCCTGTTGATAATTATTTCAATTACTCACAGCATTTACTTTTTCAGACGGCCACATGATCAACACGAACTGTTCGTCTTCTCACAGTAGGAAAGCCTTGTGCTGCAAAATGTCCGTGGAGTTCGACACATTTTTGAAAACTGATAAAAAGTGAGTATAAGTATCAGAGGTTGAATACATATTTGACATTTTATATTATGCGTTCGAAGAATATAGAAAATATACTGAAAACATTGAACAAAAGTAAGTTACTGAGGAATAGATCAGAGTTTCTCTAACTGTATGTAGAAACGACAAAGTTCACTCCGGTAAAAGTTATTGTGTAAATGCAATATATGTGCAGTAAGTGAAAAAATCACCTATAGCTTGCAGAATTATTTCATTTTTAAATTTTCTCCACAGGTGTTTTTTATTTTTTCAGAAAAATTTATACAAGAACAGTGGAAGCATATTAGTAATTTTTCATTTTACATAATTTTATGCGATACTACATTTGTATAAACCGGTTTCCATTATAGTTACGGTTGAAGATGTTTTTTTTATTTGTGAAAAGCTAAAATATGAATACGTTCAATATACTGAATTTTGAATTTGTCAATTCGACTCATGATAGGTTGCTAATTAGAAATTATCGAGAAACTAACGGACCCGGCGAACGTCGTTACGCCTAACAGTCAATGGAAGAGCAAATTTAGAATTTTAAAAATTGATACAAAATCATTAGGTACATATAATTGAATAAATTGTAGTAGGAGTGCTGTCTTCATTAAAGTACACTGATGTTTTACCTCTTTTATTATTGTTTTTATTGATAAAATATCATATTTTAATACTTATTATCCTATTCCCGATGAAGACAAATCTAAAAACACAAAAATCATAAAAATAGGAAAGTTGAAAGGGGATTACCCATTGCTAGGTCTTCAGGTTGACTGTACAATTTATTGTTGAAAACAAAAAATCTTGATAAATGCAAAATTTAAGTAAAGTTAGTATATCTGTTTTTGTAGTCAGATGTATGGTATTGTGAATGCAAGTTGGAAACTAAAGGAAGGGTTTCAGATTTGGGAAGATATGTGTTCTTCTCTCCGGTTATCTTTCGTTCTGGATGGAACTATTCACATATATTTCAGCTATTGAGTTTAACTTTTCAGATTTCACGTCTTTTTATCTCAATATTGTCCCAATATCCATTACCTTCTTGTAAAAGGTCTGCAATCCTATTGCAGGAATGGTCGATAAGACAGGATCTGGTAATCCCGGATATTCTCCAATCGTAGAATTTGGTAATGAGTGTTTTCGAAATTTTCAACTGCTTTACTGTTGGTGTTTATACATTTATCTCAATTGTTCACATCATGAAACAATGGTTGTATCTTATAAATTACTGTTTTGAAGAATAGGTATCCGATGTACATTCATTTCGAGTCTTCTTATAAATGTCACGTAAATAAATTTATGAATTTTATGTAATTCAGTTACAGTTTTATCTTTACTTTTGAAATTCCTTGCTTTTATATTTCCTTCAATATTTATTATAAGTGTTGAAAATGCTCATATTAAAATCAATATTTCGTATCCCGATTTTCAAGTCGCCAAATGCTGAATCATGTGTCTTTCCAGATAAAGTAGTTATTGACATAAATCATTTTACAAGGAGACGCTGACTCCACGAAAATCCGATATTTCCGGACAGAAATTGTTCTCAGAATGTTGTGTAGCATCACACCGAGAACCGAGAACAGTAATTTATGATTACAAATGAGAATATCACCACTCCCGGATAACTTATTCAACTTTTGTATACATTTCGGTACAAAGACCCTATTCAAATATTCATACAGATATAAAGCATAAACTATCATTAAAGTGACTGGGCACGTAGGAATATTAATCCGACATCTGACGAATGCCATGTCTGAATCCGGAATTATCCGCTCGTCAATGCATTTCACGCTTTTCGAAAATGGTCATGATATCATTTTGCACTGAGATGGTTTAAGTTTATTTCGTGTATGTTGTTCTCAATTCTTGATCATTTATTTGCGAATGATAGTTGATATTTGTGGTCTACAGTTATATTTATACAGAGCTTCTATTAGTTTTCCCAAATGTGATTATAAAATAATCGAAAAATTTCAACATGTTTGATTCAATATATTCTCCTATTGATCAACTAATGTAAACTATGACGGACGGAAATAACTGTGAAAGCTGTTTTTCGGATTTTTTAGCCGTTGTCTGCAGGTTTTTATGCCTGACGTTTCGTCTACTACTGCGGTAGATATTAGGGAATGCGACGTGATAACGGTCGCAGTGCCCAAGTTGGTGTTCGAGTTGTTGTTCCCGTTCCGAACGCAGTACTACAGTATTGGCTGCTGCTCAAGTTTTTATTCATTTTTGGGGTTTTGTTAGTGATTTATAATGTACATTTATGTATAAGGTGAGGCACTGATATAGGCTTGTGCCTCTTAGGATTACAATTATTTATTCTTATCTATGTTAGTGTGTTTTTCCTTTGTTTGTTAGGGTGTCCTGGTCCGTAGCTGTGGTCGTTGTTCGAGAGGTATCTATTTGTGTTAAGCCAGGGGTGGTGTGGTTGAGTCTTCAGGGTGTTCCGGGCCGTGTACTGTCCGCTGTCTGATAGCCAATGGATATTCCTCTAGGACGTTCTATATCTGCTCCGTAGGGTCTTCCACTAATCCCAGGAGTCTGGCTGGGTACAATGTTGGTATTCGACTTTGGTTTTAATAATTATTAGTGGGCGTGGCTTGGTTTCTCTTAATTGGATTATCTGACTTTGCTTGTGTACCTTTAAGGTCAGGTAGCCTTATTGACTCTTCCTTTGTTCTGGCTGGTGAGTAGAGTTTTTGTTCAGCTACCTGTCTGTGTGTGTTGGTTTTATGTGGTCCAATGTAGTATCTTCGCGTCTGTTCACAAGAACATCCCAGAAGGCTAGGGTCCTTGGGTTTCTCGTTACATTTTGAATGGGATTTTTGGTCGAGAAAGTTTAGATTATCTAATAGAAGATTGTTTAGCAAGATGGTGACGTATCAACTGAAAAAGTTTCAGTTGATACGTCAAGAAGAATACTTCGACCACGCCAATGAAGATCACTGCCGCAGTTGCAGTTGAAACGTTTAGATATTGTAACCAAAGAAGACCACGCAAAACTCGAAAACCTACCAAAACAGTAGGTAGCTTACTCGCAACTTCTGTTGAACATGTTTTTTCTTGGAATATCACTTAATTGAAAAATTAATATATGCTCCATGCCTGATAGAATAACTCCATTTACTTCAAAAGCAAAATTTGCTGCATCATCAGGGCCGCTCTAAAACATCTAAGTTTGTAAATTGTTTTGAAGATCTGTAATGGCAAACATTGCGCCCCTTGGGTGGTTTTCACTACTTATTGGTGATCCACTCAAAACTGAAATGGGTTTGAAATAAATGACTTACAGCAAAAGCATTCACGAAGAACATTATTGTGAGATTTTCATCAAACAAATGCAACACGTGTTACTTCAGGCATGTCGTATAGACACGTCTGAAGAAGTTATTGTATAGCGAAACACGTTTTGCGTTTTTTTAAAATGTGAGAATCTCACAATAAAGTGTTTTTGAATATGTTCATCAGATACAGCAAAAGCCGTGACTTGTGAAAGAAATGCTTTTCTTCCAGAACGGAGTGTATATAACAAACAATAATGTCTTTTAAAATTCATTCTATTTATTTGGCGTCTATATTTAACCCATCCAATTATTTGTATGTAAACTTGAATATTTTTTCCAATTAAATCCAACTCAAAAATCTGTCTCGTAATTTGAGTATATTATTCCAGTTCTTGTACTCTGCAATTCCGTAGTGTTAATCGTGTAATTAATTCAACCATCAATATGTGCGTTGTCTGAAACTTTTAATGAACGATGTTCCATATTCATGTCCATAAATAAAACTCACTAATTGTTCGCTGACCGAGTTCTGTTCATTATAAAGCGAATAGTTCCATATCATTCGTTGTATGTGATAATATATATTATTTGGATTTGAATATATCTCAATGCTGAAAACGACGTGAGCTAGGCGTTTTGTCAGAAATTTAACGGATCGTTATTCGACGCAACATTATAATGTTGAATATATATTCAAACAGTATGCAAGCCAGCTTCAGAACGGATGTGGCAATTGTGTTTATAAAACTTGAGCTCTTGATAAATTGGCGCAACTGCTGACTGAATTAGATAAACTTGAATCCACATCGCGTTCGTGATATGGATAATTCAATGACGCCGAATAAAACAACTCGGATATACTTTCGAGTTTCCCTTCCATGTTTAGTGCACTTGAATACTTGATGAAATATTAGTTGAGTTGTTGAATAAATGAAATAAACTTAATAAAAGTACCTATAAATCCCTGTAGTGATGTCCTTGGTATTTGAGGATTTATTGAATGTTTATTGTAATACACGAGCGATCTTGATTTCTGATATAGACTCCATATATCGTTTATGTTCACAAGAAAGAAATGTGTACATTACAAGTAGATGAATAATTAAAATTGCGTGATCTACGGCTGTTATGTAGTTAATCACTTAAATTTGCATTTATAATCATGACTTCATCGTTTTTAGTGCCAACACCCAAGTTTTATAGTCTCTAGATATTTCACTACATTAGTTTCGCAAGTTGATTTATCATCAGTGGTGAAAAAATTTTTGGAAAAAGCTGTTATTCAACACATTTCTCAATATTTGGAATTTTCCAACATCTTAAGCGATCATCAATATGGTTTCCAGAAGCAAATCATATGTCACTCACCTTTGGAACACAGCTATCAGAACATATGGTCTCGGATTGTTGTGCTTGAAAGTTTCAAAGTAATTGATCGTGTCTGGCTTTTCAGATTATCTTCATTCGTGGCTGTCCAGATTTCTCCAATAATGTTTCTTTCAAGTATCCAGCAATAATTTATTCTCGAATAATCTTACTATCAATAACTCATTGGAAAATACCTCAAACCTTATTTTTTTTTATCATAACAGCACATTTGTTTCTTGTCTCCATATGAATGTCTGAAAAGAATTTCGACAATAA
Source organism: Leptinotarsa defecta (assembly GCA_015342085.1). Taxonomy (NCBI): domain Eukaryota; kingdom Metazoa; phylum Arthropoda; class Insecta; order Coleoptera; family Chrysomelidae; genus Leptinotarsa; species Leptinotarsa defecta. The sequence goes on along the minus strand of WOGO01002387.1, from coordinate 2,819 downwards.
CAATTTTTTACCAAAAATCACATGTAATGTTTCTTAATCTACAAACACTGTTGAAAATGACTACCCCCCGCTCGGATGTAAGAATCCAATCTTCTCCTCATCGACTCCCGAATTCTTCAAAAACACCAGGATTGCGTTATACCCAGCAACTATCCGATTTCTCAAATCTTCCACATCTTCAACTGGAGTAGTATAAGCTAATGACTTGTTAGATTTTTCATTACTTCGTAGGTCCAGTGTGGTACGCTTTACTTTTATTTCGGTTACGTTTATAATTTTGAAATTACCAAAATTGTTATTTTCGAAATTTTTTTTTGCTCCGTATCTTCGAAACAAAGCGCCCTATCAAAAATCATCGAAGGACAAAATATCCTTAGAAAAGTCCAAGGAATAGTCCCTTAGCTTTATGCAGCATGTTTAATTAACACCCTGTATGTTAATGAAAGTTTCTGCGTTGATTACTTTCTTGGTGACTTTTTGGCTTTCTACTTCTTCGTCATTAAACAAAAATATTAAATAATTTAACTTGATCAGTTATTCTGATGATAGATAAAATTGACCTTAAAGGATCTTCAACCAAAAAATAGTATCTCATAAAGTAATGAAATTCATTGTGGGATTGCAACCGGTTGGTTTCAAATCTACTTACATATTTCATTAAAAATTATACTGTCAAGATATAACGAGATCTTCTTTATCATCTTGTAAAGATATATTATATATATGAATAAACATTGACAGAACTGGTAAGGAGAATGACAGACAATACTATTAAACCTTCATTATTACAGCTGTACAAACTGGGAGCGTAGTGTTTTTTATTATTTTAAGAGATGATGTATACGGATATCACAGAAGAAATCACCGACTAGCGGTGTTATTTTTGGAAGGGTATTCAACTGATGCACTACAATAATAGTATAATTTACTTAGTATCAGATTTGTTGACTTTACTCGTTCTAAAGACAGCAATCTGAAGAATTTTTCTTGTGTATCTTTTAGAGTACTATAATAAGAAAGATGAGAACGAAAGGTACGTGCTGGTCAGTTCTTTGCAAGGAGCGCTGTCATATTAGAAAAAAAGGTACTGTACACCAGTATAAGATACGTTTGTTTTCATATAGGTAGGCCTCTTTGTGATGAAAATTATTGTTTTGAATTTTTTTACTTTGGTGATATCAGAAATGGATGTCAGTTTCATTATTTGAAATGAAATGACCGAATTTTTTTTCTCATGATATTTTTTACTCAACTTGAATTCGATATCTGAATCAGATAACTAGAAATTTTGAAATTTTTTATACCAAAAACAAAAACTTTGACGAAAACGAAGTATTAGTATTCAAAAAATGTTTTTTTCTTCTTGTTGGAATACTGCTCGATTTGAAAAAAAAACCATTGAGAAAGCTATAAACAAACACATTCTCATATCTTTGGAATGCTCCAGCATCTCGATAACTATCAGTATGGTGTGCAGAAGCAAAGATTGATAGGCAATCTTCTAACATATGCCACCCACATTTGAAACAATGCAATCGAAGGCTTCTGATCATTACTAATTAAACTTCGAATTGTGAGTCTGGTCCTCACAAAAACGAATTATTGATAAGTACTCTGTGAAATCCCAATATAAAACTCGGATAGCTCGTGAAGACGTTATAACCAATAATTATGATGACAAGTTCAAGATTCAGTGGCAAAATGGCTGCTTGAAAAAATAAAATAGAGGTCACCGACCCCTTTTCGACTTTAAGCTAATCACAATCAACCCGCGGATGTGCGACCAAAGTAACTTACAAAGTCAATAAATTTTTCCTCTACAGTGAAATAATGTTTTCCTAACATAGCTAATTTTCCAATATTTCATACTCACAATATTGGGACCAAACTTTCCTGGAAAGTCCAAACTTCCTACACTTCACATAAGTGAAATTTGGCTTTTTTACACTTGCCGTTGTTTAGTATTTCACTACACTTTCCGATGATGTTAGTTTTGAACGAAAATTACGATCTCTAATTGATCAATCGATGCTTCTTGAACTTGATATTTCTATCTATCGATCGGGAAAAGATCCATCCCAAAATGCAATATTTCCATTGCGTAGAAGGTTTTTACAAAATTTCCGATCTTGCAGAAGTTTATACTAAAATATTGCTACGTTTTTCCCCGTGGGTTGACCAATGAATTACTACACTAAAGAATCAAACTCAACTATATTTCACTTTAAATACAAAAAACACTTCCACTATTATTCGAATGTCTATCGCCTTACTAGATCGCTCCGGCGTTTATATTTGGCAATCGATGGTGCTGGAACATTCCTCGGAGTTCCATCGAAGCCGGTATCACTATTCTCGCTACATCTAGAACGGCAGCAAACATTCGCGCGGTCTCAGCTACGTCACAATTGGTTTATGGCCACCAGTGGCGGCTGGCGTTATTTTCTTTAGAGCATGATTTACAACAATATATGTTTTTCAATAACACAGAGTTTGAGACAACAAAACTCGATTTTGTTTTGCAACAAAAAGAACAACTTGACTGGTATCTTGAACCCTTCGTTACACTGATGAGGCTATTTCGAGTCCACTGTTAATTTCGAAATAGAGTCAAATCCTTTCTTACAGAGTATGCCTCAAAGTATGTATTCACTTGAAAATGGTTAAATGAACCGAAACCGGTCGTAATAGATAAAAATCATAGTAGAAATTAAACAAAAGGTATTTTCTTCATCCTATATTCATTATAAATTTCTACAAAATAAATAGATCATCAATCGAACAAGTTAAGTCTTTCATGATTCAAGTAATCTCGTAAT
>WOGO01002386.1:0-15921 GCA_015342085.1 Leptinotarsa defecta | reverse complement strand
AAGACGATTGTGGATACTAACAATCGAAACGTCGTAAAGTAACTTATCTTGGAATTTTCTGACTTTCATTTGTTGGTAATAAATTTTAATTTTCTGCTCGTGTTAATAGCTCAATTTTTGATTTTTGCTTGTATTTCATTTCATTGCAATTTCAGTTGTTTTGTTCAATATAATTGTTATTTTTCAGCTAATGTTTTTAATTTTTTATAGATTCTTTCAGGAAATTCAAATTCATGTATATCATATTAGACAATGGAAGTCCAAACTAATGAAATGCACCACGAAACATTGTCAACCACCTTAAAAAAAAGTATCTCTTCAGTATCAGTTTTGCAGCTTTGTCAATAAGATATGATTCTCTTTGGACAGCAGAGCATATTGTTATAATTTCAATTCGTCTATTGTATCAGTAATTCCCAAAGCGGTCCAGATGGACACGAGAGACTCGAAGGGGGTCTGGCGTGACCAAAAAAAGGGGGGTTTACAATTCATAAGCAGGGATCTACAAAAATTTATCTGGTTTCGATAGTGAAAAACTAAAACGTTGGCTTGACTTCACCTATCAATGTAGGCAGATATTATAAGCGGCTCAGTGACTGTTACACGTTAAAACTTGCAAATTCCATAATCAGTTCAACGTGTAGTTTTGGTGTCATTACAAACCTTTAAACAAAGAAAGTACCTTTTTAAATATCGCAGAATGGGGAGATAGAATATCGCAGAACGGGGATAGTTGCAGTTAATCCTAACATTTGATAATTTGCTGTCAATCCATCAACATGTTCATCCCTCCCATTAAAATTATGACTATTTTATGATTGTCATTATAGTGTAAGTAGAAGTTACAATGACACAAGAAAATATTTTTTTTTATATTTTCACCACAATGATTGGTGAAAATTGACTTTAATTCACTCAACTTTTTTTGACATCCACTACAGTACAATAAATAATGTAATTAACCAATCAATTCTCACTTTTCATTCAAAAACTGTTGATTCGTGGTTGAAACGCAGCCGCACGGCAAATTTCCATAGTTTGATCTAATCTTCACTTTTTTTCGAGTTTTGGGAATATGGTAGAAATGTAGCTGCAGGGGGTCTACCGGAAACAGCAAATTTTCGAAAGTGGTCTATGATGACAAAAAGTTTTTTTGATATCATCACAATTAGGTACTCCATCTTTTGTTAGATTGCGAAGAAACATGAAAGGTGTCAAGGGAGTTAGGACATTCGGATAGTCAGCTAGGTAAGTGAGGAATCTTGAATTGACTAATTTATAGTCAACAGGTATTTGTAGCTCAGAGAAAAATGACAATTAATTATCGAATAATTAATTATTGAAAATTTTATTCAGATGTAGAAAAGAAAAATTTCTAGTCCATTCTAGAAAATTACTGTAATGACAAATGCATGTATGAGAACATGAAATGGAATTCATAAATATATCTAAAAATTTGAAGTTATATTTCTACTGAAATTCTATATTTGTTTATTCATAATGAAACGAAAGAAATACCATGTTTTCAAGATCCTGTTTTTCAAGTTAAGTTTTTGAAATTTTAACCTGAACCATATTTGACATACAATTGGTATCCAAATCCATAGATCAATTGAAAATCATTTGAAGAAGAAAGTAATACAAATCATGAAATTATGAAACAACAAAAACTAATTGGCGCTCCGGGGCGACTTCATTGATTCCAGTGGCACATTTGCTTTTTCAGCTGCAGGAAAACACGGAAAAACCTGCAGCACCACATCATCTGAAGATTTCGATCTGCCAATGTCCTCTCTTTCATGAAACAAAATGTAGGGTGTCTCCAGGGACTCCAATAGATTCAAGACATCCCCAGAACACTAAGTGACACGACTATTGTCAAACTTATTATTAAACAAAACTGAAATTACAAAGAGATAATATACAAGCAACAACTAAAAAAAATAGAATAAAAAATGGAAGTCCGAACTGATGAAATACACCTCAATGGAAGTCCGAACTGATGAAATACATCACAATGGAAGTCCGAAATGATGAAATACACTCAATGGAAGTCTGAACTGATGAAATACACCACCATGGAAGTCCGAATTGATGAAATACACCACGAAACATTGTCAAACACCTTCAAATTAAACCAGTCCGTTTCGTATTCGACCAGTGCGTAATAATGACCAGAACCACAGTGAACAATGACTGCATGAAGATAATAGTGGTCTAATAGATTGAAGTGTTTATCTATTTCGAACCTTCGTAAGAGTTTGGTGCTTCCGTCAGCGGTTGAGTCATGTTTGAAGATGATCAGTGTTATTATTAGATTGACTGGTGCCTCAGCTATACTTGTTTTTTTAAAATAGTTAGTTTGGCGCATGTTTGGCAATACAGTTGATCATCACTCCTTGAAAGTTCCATTTTCAGATGATTTAACAATAAGATTTGCACAGACTGGTTATCGATCATATTATGTAACTCACTATTACGTCCATTTATACATTTATAAACTGCCTGAAGACGGACATCTACTGATGATTTCAACTTGGTTAGTGAAACACGCGGCGAGATACATTATTCTGGCTGTGGTGTGAAAAAAGTTTTTTTAATAAGTACGTGTTGAAGTTTTCAATTGATAAATAATATTAATAAAAACAATAGTTTTCAATACACAATATTGAAAGGACACAACAGTGTAGACGAGATGCAGTATCATCTCCATTTGTTATGCTGGCGTTAGTGCAACTCACGGAAGTTTCCCACCTAGGGGGCAATGCGATGCCTGTGGCACATAGCCATGACAGTCTGTAGACGAGATGCAGTATCATCTCCATTTGTTATGCTGGCGATAGTGCAACTCACGGAAGTTTCCCACCTGGGGGGCAATGCGATGCCTGTGGCACAGAGCCATGACAGTCTGAACTGAAATGAAGAGCTAAGTGTCACGTGAGAATAACATAGTCAAAACTCATAATTTTGTGATTTTTATTTAGTTTTATTTCAAATGATCATATGTGTTCTAAACTTGTTCTCTTTCAAATAATTGTACCTTATCTAATAATTCTCAAATCTTTAGCTGGGCGCCAGCTTTTTTGGAGGATAAGGTATCAAAAATACAAAAATAATTTTTGAACCTAAAGAAAGTCAGGGAAGCTGCGGGAAGGATACAAAACTTAGCGAGAAAAAACAAAAAGAAGAAAAATAAAAAAGTCGTTTGGGGAGAAGTTGTTACCAGTAGCGGTAGAATTGTCAAGTCACTTGAGAAAAAATTGATTGAGGCTAAATGAGAGATGAATTCGCTTCAATAATATTCATTGTTCTAAAATTAGTTTGCTATTACAGCTGCCAAATAAAAATCCTTCAAAAAAGATATAACGTCAAAGTTATTTTTTCAAAAACTTTTTTATCTATAGAAATTCAACAGATTGTATTGGCACAATAGAAACTGAAACAATGCTTTTTTGTGCGCACTAATATCAGAAACGACTCAATCTATTTGAATGTGGTTTTCGATAATGTACTTAGGTGGTACTAGAAGTATCCGGTCTGATCTAGACATGGTGGTAGTTGTTTGGAAAATATCACTATATTAGAAAGTACACAATCTATAAAGCATATGTTTCAAGTTTGAAGACGCTGCGTTGTTCAGTATTTGTTTGGCAGTCATCAATAGTGAACCTTTTCGGTGAATTTGTGAAAAAAATTATAAACGTTTGAGTGAAGAAATCAAACAAAAATGGCAAAGAAAAAGGGTTTGTTTAATCAAGACAATGCACCAGATCACACATCCATTATCGAAATGACTAAAATGATTAACCCCCTCGGATTATTTTCTGTCCCCAAACTAAAAAAACAAAAATGGCTCAGTGGTCAAAGATTTTCCAACGATGAAAAAGTGATGTCGGCAGTTAATGACAGTTAATGTTGAAAAAAACTATGAAGATATTGTTCATTTCATTATTTGTGAACTTTTGAGACTTTGTTCAACATGTAGTTTTTACTAGTTAACAAATTTTTTTCTCAGACGAGCCACGTTTGAATTATTCATTTATATATGTAAACGTATGATTTCTCTGTGAACTCGGTGAATCTATGGAGCTGTCGGTCATATAGACTGAATGAGAGTGTATGATAAATATGCAGAATAGGTTAAACAAATGAGAATTATATTGTAATTTGAATATTCAATCAATAGAAACTGATGAAGCGATACCTTTCAATGTTGTTTCTCTTTTCAGGTGAGTTTGTGATTTATTAATGTTAAAGAATGTTTTGGTAGAAGTGTAATAACTGATTTATGTAATAGAATCCTCTCTTTTCAGAGCAACTCAATTTTGGTTATGGTTTTACCGTTCCCAGTGATATCAAAGAATGATTATAAACACATTATATGTATAACATACCAGTTTCATTTCCGAATATTTTTGGATGAACTCCAAATGAAAGATTGCTGCTTGCACTCGTCAAAGATTCAACTGATGCTGAATATTTCAAATAACTAATTAATATCACACTTAGTAATGGATATGGAAGATTGAGGAACGACATTATTCGATGCAGCCTTTGCAATCAAACATTGAAACTTTTCTGTTCCGTTAGAACTTGAGTTAAATGGTGAAAGTTTAGCCTTGTTCAGATATATTGGTACTATATTGGTACATTAAATTGAATAACGTTTCACTTCAACACATTGGTGAGAGAATTCTATTCCACAAAAACTTGAAATTTCACATTGATTGATTACGAAACGATTACTCTGCAATACTCTCTCCAGTTGAATTGTGACTATAATTAATAGTGTGAAATCGTAGATTTTTATTACTTTCAATATTCTCTCAAACATGAACTTAGTCAATGAACCACTCAATTAGGAATAAATCTTTTTCATCAAGAAAATCCACAGTTTACCTATGCAGAAAGTAACAGATTTGAAAATAATGTGTAAATTAAATTTCATTTAATATTTTTGAGTATGATATATTTATATTATTTTTCTTGATATATATTCTGCCATTTTGTCATATTATTTCTCAATTAGTAGTCTGTTATATATAATTGGTCATTAATTGACTTTGGACACGCCATATTTCCAAATATACAACACCTACGAGTATATACTGGCCACATTTTTCAAAAGAAATGATTACAAGATGAATGATACCTTTATTCAACTGTTACTAGGAGTCTGACATGATTTTTGATAATTTCATATCGACACTAACTTCTATAACCAGCTAGTCTATATATCACTTCCACCATATCGTTCTTTGTTCGACTGCTCGTCTTATTCAAATAAGTTGTTGAAAAAATAGTAGTGAGTATTGCTGATAACTATTGTACTGAAAATCCTACGAAATCAAACCGATATGATGATGTTGAAGTATGGTGAAAGGTTGAAGAAAACTGAGGAGGGGAATGCATTATAAGAAGAAAACTATGATGACAAAAATAGAAGATGATACCTACTTTTCATTGAGAAGAAAAGAATACCAGGAAAGTAAGTTTAGCGTGAGAAATTTTCAATCAATATTATAAGGTTTCTTCACTACATAGGAATGATAGTTTTTCTTGACTCATTCTCGTTAGATGGATTCTACTGGTGGTATATCTCATGGTACGCTTTGAGATGATGAGCAAAATCAGAAAAACAATTGAGTCACCCAGTATATTCCTACAATTTGTTAGCATCCGTTATCATATCTCTGATAAAAAGTGTTGGCAGAGCGTATTGGAAACTGATTTAGAAACAGATTCAGAATTACCAGAACAGCTGGATAATCAATTCGAAGAAAATAGCAATATTTCTTCATTTTCATCGAATGAATATGTAATAAATGGCCGTCGGGTCCGAAATGGCGATCCCTATATACTACTAATATATATAATAATTATCTCAGTTATACTCGCACCAGAAAAATACACTCCCCTGTATATGGGATCGCCGACTTGAGTCATCAACTATATTGATGACTCAAGTCGGCGGAATGATCGGATTAACAATTTATTGATAGAATAAAATTAACCAAAATTACTACTGGAGTTTAACCTATACAAAATAATATTGAAACTATTCTTTTATATGATGATAATAATCATAAATATAGCTACACATCGTTGAGTGGATTGTCAAGATAATACTGGTAAACTATAATTGAATGATGCTGTCTGGTTTCTACAATTCAAATTTTACTTCTATTCTTCTTGTTTGTTGTATAAATCTTTCAATTTTCATTATTGTACTTATATACTAATATACAACCTATGTGATAGAATATTGTGTTTAGTGTACTAAATTTATTATTGTAAAAAATGTAATTATGTGTTGTGTTACCACGTACACGTTGTTGAAGCACTCAACAACTTCTGTTGGTTCATTGTACTGTTTATTTTATTCATCGTGTATTACTTTAGTATGTTCATTTCAATGAACAACATTCATTCAATTATTCTTGAATCATACGTGATTCTCGGGGTCTAGTTATGCATCATCCTCACAATTTCAATCACTGTCACTGTCCTAATCAAATTGGACCAATGGAATCAAATTTAATTGTGACTGAATATTGAAACTTCCCATTATTGCTTCTACAGTATCTAGGCTAGACCCTAACTCAGACAATTCAAATTAATATTACACCAATACTATGAAAAGATACATAACGAAATGAAAAAAAAGGATTGCTACACTTCACTGATCCACATAACCTCACGAAAATAAGACAGCAATCTTTTAGTTGAAATCGTGAAGAATACGCGACGTATTCGTATCTAGCGGCGTCAAGTTGATCGGCTATTGTTGACAGGAACGACGTTAATCATGTACGAACTCTGTTTATATATTTGAATATTGTTAATACCAAACAGTAACGCTATTACTTCATTCCTGACTATTGCGAAATGTCATTTCTTTAATGATTTCAATTTTAATTAAAGCAAACTACTGGCATTCATCCTGCAGAACTCACAATTTTTGTAAATCACCCGCTTTGTCCATGATATCTTGCGGTAATCACGCTTCCATTTTAAACAATCCTTAACGATTTTTTTTTAAATTATTCATGAGTCAGAAATTTTTTCAATACAAAACACACAAACAATGCCGAGGTAGGTACGGTCAAGGTCAGTACAAAGACGTTACTGATATTCAGTTTGTGAGAAAATCGTGAAGTATGAGAAATAAGTAATTATCATAATTAGCAAAGTTATTGTAGACTGCAAGTTTTAAAACAATGCTAGTTCGAAAGTAAAAAACAAAAACCTTTCAAAGTTTCTCATCGTTCACCAATTACAGTTCTTCACACATGTTTATCTCATAATTTTCTGAAAAACAGACAAATGTAATGAATTTCTTCAGCTGGAAGCAGAACTTCAAACTAGTTTTCAATGATTACTCTCAGTTTCAAGGGGCCGTCGCCAAAAACTAAAAAATACCATTTTTCTCAGTTCTAACGATCATTATCCCCGAATAACAATTCGTTCCAATAAATTGAAGGCTGTAGTCGTTACTATGTGCTAGGAGGTCATCAGAAAACATAAAAAGTTCAATTTCTCATTTGTCACAATTTATTCTAGTTTGTGAACATGAAGAGTAGCCCAGTCTAAGTAGATATTACACAGCCAAAACTTTGTAGCATCTGAAACTATGTACAGACCTCAAACACAAAATTCTTTCTGAAAAGTTTATGCAGAGTTAGTGATCCAAAATTCATTTTTTGGTTTTTAACTTCCGTGGTACAATACTTGCTATATTTTTTACTGGTTCTATGTCTATATGTTCATGATTAACAGCGATTGCACGCTGCTATATGTATATTTAGTATCACCATTGCACCCGTGCGGAGCCGGAGCGTGTCGCTAGTAATATTATAAATTAGAATTCCCCATCGTGCCTGTCTGCGAGATAAAGGCATAAACTACTTAACTAATTTTCATACGGTTTCCTCCAATGGACAATAATTTTTCAATGTTTTCTGTGATGTATTTGAAATATGACGATATTATTCGAGAGAAGTCGTGGCTTTGGGCTGTGCCATTCACACCGTACACTTCGAAATAATGTCTTAGGAGTTACCATTATCAGAATATCGCGCAAGAAAATAACTTCAAGAGGCCTAACAAGCGCTAAATGAGTACAATAGAATTTAGTGTGTCTAGGTTATTTTCCAGGTATTTTGATCGTAGTCTGTAGGTTTTTGTGCCTGACGTTTCGTCTACTACTGCGGTAGATGTGGAAAAGGTCGATGTGCCCAATTTGGTGCCGTTGTTACCAACGACGAAACTTCAATACTGGTATTTAATGATAATTATAAAAAATGTATTAATTAATTTTCAGTTGTGCAGACTGGCAGCTGTTCTTCCAGTTAACCTGAAACAGACTACTACAAATAAATGTCAAGTTAAAACAAACCCAAAAAAAAACATTGATTACTTCTGAATGCACTTACGTTACAAAGAATATAAACAATGCTGTCACTGAATTAATAAATCTCAGATTGAATTGAAGATGAAGATTAGTCAAGGAAACATGCATAAATATTTTTTTAACATAGTCAAATGCTGAATTAATAATTCTCAGATCGTACTGGAGATAAAGAGTGAGAATTTTTTTATTATTAGAAACGAAATAAACATCACTTAAAAATAAAAATAGAACGTACCTACTATCTATCGAAAAATCTGGTGATACGCGTCCAGAAAGTCGATAACGCGAGTTCTTTCAACTCTGGTGGTACGAGTACTTATTTTATTCATACATTTGGAAATATGATAAAAAAATGATCTGATAGAGATGAGATAGAGAAACAGATAAATTTCTTAGACCTGGTCATTACACAGAATCAGAATAAATTCGGGTTCAATGTTTTCAGAAAACCTAGCTATACAGACCATCCCAAGCGATTCTTTCCATCCAGACAGTCATAAATTAGCAGCCTACAATTCAATGTTGCACAGAGCATTTTCACTGCCTTTATCTGCAGACAATTCAGCTAGGGAAATTGATACAATTACACAGATAGGTCATAATAATGGTTTCAACGCAGATACTATCCAGAAGTTAGTCAGGAAACAAAGCCGGAAATTCACTCACAGATTAATATATCCTCAGGTCAAACAACCAGAAATCAAGAAATGGGTAACGCTAACATATTTTGGAAAAAGAACAGAAATAATCGCAGGTTTCTTCAGAAAAAACAAAGCGGAAGTAGCATTCAGACCACATGTCAGGTTAACTCATTTCCTTTTCAATTCCAAAGATAAGGTCGACAAGTTGGAAAAATCTGGAGTTTATAAGCTTAAGTGTTGTTACAAACAAACAAACAGACATACATACAGGTGAAGCTAATATAAAGCATGTAAAAACAAAAGGTCGAACAAAAGAGAAAACAATAAAAACCTTCGTCGCCAATTCTGAATTGTAAACAATTATTTCGCAGACGGTCAACTAGATCCATCTTGTGATGAATAGCACAGGATACCTTCATGTGCTACAACATGCTGCCGGATCGTACTAGAGTGTTGATTAGTAAATAACACTGTGTTATTCACACCAAGGATACAGGCATTTATGGCATATCAACAGCAAGCGCACAGTTGTCTATGATGCTAAGCAGCAAACCCTACATCTGAGGTTAGTAAACTCCTCTCATATATAGTGCAATATGTCCCACATGTTGTCTTTCCCTAGCTACCGATGGAAACCTATTACGTACTATTGAGTTACCAAAGGACCCGACCCTAAGTCACAGAGAAGATGGTTGTCGACAAAACAGCTTCAACTGTCCTTCTATCGTATGTCATCTATATTTTGTATAACACAATCAATAAACATGAAGAATCAAGAGCTGTTGTGCTTGATATTTCTAAGGCCTTTGACCTTGTGTGGCATGAGAATTTGCTGAACAAACTTTAATTCTATGGCTTGTCGAATCATTTTTGTGTATGACTCTGCAGCTTCCTGAAAGACCGTTGCTTGTAAGTGGCCGTCGATGGATATCTCTCGAATACTATTATCATCAACGCTGGTGCTCTCCATCCAATTGTCTCCAAACCTCTTCTTATGGAAAATATCAATGACTTATTTTATTGGAAAAACAAAGAATTCAATATATTGCTTTCCTGACGACAGCACACTTGTCTCGTCATTCCAATGGACTTCAAGAACATCGGAGGCTGCATATGAAAATGAGAATCTAGAGGTGATTTCGAATTGGGGTGAAAGTAACCAGGTTCTATTCTATTCTATGTCACAAAAACCCAGGCATCGGTTTTCTCCAAGAAGACGAATGTCTCCGAACCGGACAAAATTATGTCAGGACAGACAATTTCGATTTCTGCTTCGATTACTTTGTTGAGGTTTAAAATGGACACCAATATGTCTTGGCACAATCGTGTCACTGAAATTGCAAAGGTTGCTTCTCAAAAGGTTGTAACACTGCAGAACCAGAAACCAGAAAACTGCACAAACCTCAGTTTTGATCCTCAGATCCAGATCTCTGGATACTTTCATGGGAGGTGTTCAAATGACTTGGCACATTCGATTCCACCAAGAGCGGGACGTATCAGAAATACGCGGCGGAATAATGCTGCTCATCGTTATGAATTTCAACTCTGTAAACCTTGAACTTCACTCTTTCATTTGGAGAACTTCGTTTATGTGTAATAAACTTCCTGAGAGTGTTTTTCCAGATGAATTTATACTACAGCGTTTCAAATCCAACGTGAATCGCTACTTTCGCATTGGCACCGCTTTTAGAGCACCTTAAAGATTTTCCTGTAGTGCTCGTGTTGTGTCCTCAAGAAAATTGGGTTAGCAGCAAGAACTTCTCAATTTCTCAATTCTTGATCTAGTTACCAAATCTAGGAGACTGGGTGATGCATCCAGGAAACGACTTGTCGCGCCATCAAGTACTATATATCTGCTTTGCACCAATTTCTTGAGCAGCAAAAACAAAATCTGTATCAATAGAGGAAACTCTTTCTGAGCAGGTCAACAAAAACTTACGCTCGATGTGTATGAAATAATTTGTTACATTAAAACTTATGCGAAAGGATATGACGAATTGAACTTGAGTTCAATTAAGATTTACTGCCCTCATACTAATAAATATATAACTCGTTTAATCAATTCGTGTTCGATGAATAGTGTTTTTTCTGATAGTTGAAAGATTACTGTGGTGCAAGTACTGCCTAAAAGGTCTGAACCAGCTGAATATAAAGATGTTTACGCTATAAGTATGCTCCCTACTCTTTCAAAAACTTTAGGAAGAGCAATCGAAGTTCAACTCAAAGCTCATATCGATAATTACTGTTTACTACCCGAAGTCCAATCCGGCTTTCAAGAAGAGTATAGCTACAGCTCTCCCTCACATTGTCGATGACATAATCAGATCGAGGGATGATGACATGTGTACACTGTTGGTGTTCTTGGACTTCAACCGTGCATTTGACACTATCAATTATCAACTGAATTTGGCACTACTTAGGCTTATCAGTAGCAGCAATTAACTTATTTGAGGCATATTTACTTAGACGGAAACAAAAGATGTGTATTGACGATGTCAGTTCAACAACTCTAAACCTTGAATCCGGTGTCCCACAAGGCGCTATATTAGGACCACTTTTGTTTCCTTTATATACCTGAATATTTCTAAAATCTCTTGAATATCGCACTACTCGCTGCTGTGAACTCCGCTGTGAACTCACTTCTGTGAACTCCGCTCATTTTTCGTGTTTTTCAGCTCATGGTCACAAATATGAACTGTACAGTTTGTGGACAATATTTATTATTATTATCATCGATAATATCTCCAAACCAGATGCGAAATCGCCCTAGATCTGTTTTTGTGGTATAGTTGGCGTGCAGATATTCTCAAGTTGTACATCCGACAAGTATGTTATGGCTGCCGTAAAAATATTTCAAATGATAGTCCTCTGGTACGCCAGATTTGGCTCCCAGCGACTTCTGACTGTTCGCAGTCCTCAAAAACATTCTCAACGGTAAGAAATTTTACTCGATCGAAGAGGTTACTGCTGGACTATTTTACTGTTACTGAGGACTATTTTGAAGCAAAAGATAAATCGTTCTACAAAAGTGGTATTGAAATGTTAGTGCTGCGCTGAAACGATTGTGTGACTCAATGAAGACAACGTTGATGAATAAAGCCAACTTTGAACAGATAAAAACGCGTTTTTTTTCTTAGGCTCGGGACTTTTAGCCCAGGTATTAGGTTATGGCAATTGCTGTTAGAAAATCTGGGAAAACCTCGGGTAACAGGTATACAAAATGTATGAGCACGTTTGGTTAATCATTCATGAACATTTTACTTCCTCATTTCAACTGTAGAAGTTTATAATTCATCTTGATTTTTGTATAATTTTTAATACAATCAGAATAAATGGGCTTACCATCATTTGTCTCCATATTTTGCTCATTTTAATATTATTGGAAATATCCATGATGATTATTGAAAAAATGTCCACAAACATTTTTTATTTCTAGAAGAGTTTCTCTAGAAATTACTGGAAATGGATGGAATTATTGGATTTTTTTACAGGAACTTAGATTTCAGAGAAGAATATGAAAAATGGACTTGAGAAAATGATAATGATATGACTTGCATTTTCTAGATAAACTGTTCTCTCAACCTGCCTGGTCTAATCCAAAATCAGCACTTAACCTCTTTCATCAAACGCGGTGTTACACCAGAACCAGAATTGAGAGTACTTAGTTTTCCTTCAATTATAAATTATTGAAAACTCAAGCAATATCATCGTAAACATGTCCATGTAAAGTTAGTGATGAAAGCAACAAAAAATCGAAAGGGACTCCACTACTTATAAAATTACCTCTACCTGTAGGTGGGTTGGAATTGGATTCATATTTTCATCCCCGCCAGCTTCGTTTTCGATATTCAGCATACCATAAGGGAAGAATTGCTGGAAAAAAAATTTGATTTTATGATCGACAATGGAATGTAATAATATATCAAATATTAAGTCGCTTCAAAAGTTTCATGTTATGTGTTTTTGTGGCTCCATATCTGAATATTTGTCCGGCAGTGTCTGTAGTGGTATAATTAATCAATAAAAATCAATGTATAAAGTACAAAGAATTTTGTACTCTATACATTGATGTATACTATTCATTTTTATCCACATTCAATATTTTGCCTCTTTTCAGTGTATTACTGAAACAGAAGTGTAACATCATACACATCAATTTTCACATATTTATCTCAAAAACTCAACAAATTTCAGGTAGGGAATGTAGAATTTGAAGAATTCTGATCTGATAACATGTCTAGTCAGAGTAAGTTCAGACCTACAACGTATACGTCAGTTGCCTGCTTTGGAAATTACGTTGAATTCAATTGAACAATTCATTTCTATCAATTAATTCGTTTGGTGCTAATGTAGATCTCTCCAAATTATATTCAAATTCGTAGTGAAAAAAAATGCAACTTTTCTACGTGATGTCAACTTTTTTTTTAGACTCACAAAAGTTTCATCTTCAAATTGGCAATTTTTGAATATCAAACCTTAGGATGATTCTTTGAAATTATTCAAAACTCCAAAGCCTTGTAGAGTGGAGAAACGAAAAACATGTTATTTATCAATTTATCCTTCAAAAGTATGCTGATAGTGGCATCCAGGGGCCAAAGTTTGAAACTCTCCTGAACTTCCAGACAACCTTGTCTAGAGGATTCAGTTCCCTGCTTGTTGAAAATAGCACGTGGTGAAAAATCAATGCAAACAATTTGCATGAAACACAGATAGATGGCGCTAGCTATTCCAGGAGCATGAGAAATACAGGAAGTACTTCTAGAGAGGTATATCAATGACGTTTTTTTTTATTTTAATCACTTATACAGACTAGGATTTAAAGTTTATATTGTTTTTAATGTAATGCATCCGCAATAAAAGAGATTTTGAAGCATATGTAGCGACTACAGAGTATTTTCTTGAATATAGGTTCATTCCTGGTAAAAGAAGGTCGTGGCTTTCTACTTCTCTATCTGCATACAAAAAAATGTGGGAATTTTCTGAAAAAAGAAAAAAAAACAATTGGTTTCCAATACTTCCGAAACAACTTCTTTTATATGAACATTGAATTATACAAAAACACTTTTTCCTATTCGGTTTGTAACTCCAAACATTCGTTATGGAATTGATTCAGACATCATCAGACATATACACAATATCGTATATTTCACATCGATGGTGACAACGATGTTTCGGAATGAGACACTTGTCTCATTCCGAAACATCTGTCATTTGAATCATCATATGCAGAGACTCAGACTGTCGGAAGACAGTGTATGTCGCCTCTGTTTGGAAAAAGATTAAACAGGAGAGCACATACTTTGTGCCTGCCCCGCTGGGAACCGAATCAGATTTTTTAGAGTCAGGTGGAGTACCTTATAACCAGAAAGACCACTCACCATACAAACTAATCGGCTTCGTTAAGAAGCATGGTTTTTTTGGTCGAGTGTAATAGGTGTGAGCCACAATAAATCCTTGCGGGTTGCGGTGGAGGGTCGAATAGACCTACTCACTTTCGACCTAACCTAACCTACTTCTTTGCATGATCTACACATCTCTTAAGAGTTCATTTTGAAGTCAATTGCTTTCTTCCTTTTTTGGAAGATGCCCACATTTTCTTGTATAAAGATGGAGAGTAGAAAGCCAAAACCTGTCCCGCCTAAAAGTAATTTCTCCTAAAAATATATTTCTCTCAATCTGAACTAGGTTTAATTCATTTTATTCTTCGATTCTATAAGTAAGATGTTATTACTTTTTGAACATTTTATCAAAAATAAATAATAAAAAAAATTATGGATGTAGCCGTAACTACATGGTAGTTACTACGGCATGAAAAATTAGAAATAAAACTTTCTATATTTCTTTACCACTTGCATTTGTCACTAACGTTACTGCATTAATATTTCTCATTATTCTGAATAAAAAATTAAACAATTTCACATAAACAAATAACCATTCACAACGCAAAAATGGTGAATGCGCATCCTAAAAATTGGCGGATGACTCGGGTTGAAACACAACATTAATACATATATTTAATTACTTCATTGAATTCCATTTGAAATGCTTAATGTAAAATTTCAGAAAAGTCCTTCAACTTTTTTTATTTGTTTTGTATCTGAACCCACAATTGATTTTTTCTTTCTCACCCTCTCTTATTGCTCATGAGTCCTATTGATTACTGGTCAGCGAAATGATATAATGAAGCTGCTGAAATTACATACTTCATTACGAGATTTCCACTACACAGTTTCACAAACACGCGACACGTGTTTCAAATTACTTTTTCAGGCGTGTTCAATACATTATTAAAGACTCAGTATTGAAAAAGCCTGAAAAGTTATTGTACATAGATACACGTATTGCGATTTTGTAAACTGTATTGTGGTGCATTATGATTAGTTTTCGTATTCTCATTAGATGTCATCTGATTCCATCCCAAAGCTTCAGTCAAACAAAAAATTTCGAGTGGAATTATTAAATCTTTAGTAAACACTTCTCTCAAATCGATCTTTTTGAAAAAATCGATTTGAAATAGGCATATTTAGATCCATTGATAAAGTCATTCATTTCCAATGGACATAAACACCCAATTACAGAAAATATTAATTTCTAGTATATAAGCACGCCACTTAGAAAATTGATAAATGAATGATCACTTTTAACTGAATTACAAATGTGCGAAATAACGGTATATAGTGTCACCATTAAAGTGCGCACCATATGGGAAACTTTTTTTTCGAAAAGTTTCAATGAAGTTTAACTTAGGCACTTGTTTGTGCTTTGAATTTAACTCAAAATGATGCGGCCAACTGCGACCCACTGACGTTCAGTGTTTGTCAAATTCAACTTTCTTTTTTTCGAAAAAACTTGAGAAAGTGCATTTCC
>WOGO01002385.1:0-15921 GCA_015342085.1 Leptinotarsa defecta | reverse complement strand
CATATTTGAGTTGATGGTTCCTTTTTCTTCGTTTCATATCAAGTTTTTCCTTTGGCCTCCACACCTTTGATTAGTTTCTCATTCTCTTCTATTGTGGTTTTGAACTGAATCTCATTCTTTTCTTTTTTTTCCTAAAGGTTTTTTTCTTCCTCTTTTTCTTCAGCAGCTTCTTTCACTTTTTCTCTTCCGAACCGCTGATCTTTTTATGGCAGCATCTGGCAATGATGACAATTTATGGACAATCTGAACAACATCTGGTTCAACGCTATGACGGCTTGGGACTGCCGATGATTGTTTCGTTGATAGACTCTCTGGGGGTGCCTGTCGATTCTTCTGAGACCAAATCGTTGGACAGTTGTGCATCGCAGGACGTCATGGAAACTTCCCCGCTGCAACTTGGTATGTTTAAGGAAGTTTCTGGCTCTTCTAGTAGAATATTGGTCATGTCTGCGGCCAAATAATACACGTCAGAAAATAAATGTCTATCAAATGGGTAAATTCCTGTGCATTTAAACCATACACCGCAATATCCAGCCAAGGTACTTT
This sequence comes from Leptinotarsa defecta, assembly GCA_015342085.1. Taxonomy (NCBI): domain Eukaryota; kingdom Metazoa; phylum Arthropoda; class Insecta; order Coleoptera; family Chrysomelidae; genus Leptinotarsa; species Leptinotarsa defecta. Next base: position 15,375 of record WOGO01002385.1, on the reverse strand, counting down.
AGTAAACGCTTCTTTGACCAGACCATCAATATCGTAGTCGGTTATTCGAGATCCGGCGTTTGCTCTCATCCACATGTCGCATCGTTGGTCTTTGAAATGCTTCATGAATGTTCTGTCCAGCGGTTGGAGCTTGTGGGTGGTGAGTGGTAGTGAGCTCATCATATGAACGTTGTTTTCTCGAAAAAAATTGATGACCGTCAGTGTCTTGTGGTTGCAATGGCCATCCAGTAGGAGCAGCACAGGGCTCTCTTTTGTCGGGTGTGAGTATTTGACGAATGCCTGCAACCATTGTACGAAAAAATCATAGTTCATCCAGGCATTTGGCTGAGCCACGCCAACGCTTTCGGCTGGAGCATTGATTATGAGCGTATCATTCATCCTTTGTCTAGGAAAGACAAAAAATGGCGGTATGAAGTGGCCGTTGGTACTCATACAAAACAAAACTGTTATATTTTTGCTCCTTTCAGCAGAAGTGAGCTTTCCCACTTGACGGACAGCCTTCAAAGTGAGAACTTTTTCATGTTTGTGCACGCAGCTGACTCCGGTTTCATCACAGTTATAAATGTTGGAAGGTGGAAGTCTATACTGTGTCATTAGTCTTTCCATGTTATCATAAAATATATTGACTTGCGGTTTTTTTAAACCCTACGGCTCGCATCATGCTTGTCGATGGTGCTCTCAATGAAATGTCCGGATCTCTCTGCATGAAATCCCAATAAAAATGCTTCTCGGTAACTTGCTTCCCTTTGTTGGAACGATGGAGGATTTTCATTGCTTCAGCCAAGTCGAAAGCTAACTTCAGAAACTCTTTTTTCATCAGCAGCAGACATCTATTGGATACATCTTTTACGTGGTCCACTAAAACTTGTTCGTACTCGGATAAGAAGGTATTAGTGAATCTACCGAACTTTGGTTGCAATGTCACTTCTTCTCCACGGTTCAATGCCAATGTTTTATCATGTAGAGTGCTTTTTGGGATATTGTAGCGTAGTGAAGCTTCCCTCAAACTCATGTCTTTGTGCAAAACGTTATCTATGCAGTTTGTAAACTCTTTTGATCACATTTTCCTTTCTTTTTCATCTCTTCCATTTCGATTTATCTCCGTTATTCTATCCTCTGAAACAACTTATAATAATTATAATAATAAATATAAATGCTTAGTAGGAAAAACAACTTGTAAACTGTCCGGTGTTAAGGGACATATTTGTGTTCGGTATGTCAAAAGACATATTTACAAATTTCACACCTGTTGGACTATTAGTTTGTGGGATAGAACATTTCGAGTGGAGCAACTTTTGTTAGTTTGAAAAAATGGATGAAAAGGAATTTCGTGTGTTGAAGAAGCATTGCTTTCTTTCGAAAAAATACTGTTGAAGGCAACGCTTGACTTGACAAACATTATTCGAACTTTGCACCAGAAAAATTAACCGATAAAAAGGGGTTTGCTAGGTTTAATCGCAGTGGAACGAACTACGAAGACGATGCAAGCAGTGGACACCCCAAAGAGGCAGTTACCGACGAACATGGAAAAAGTCCACAAAATAATTTTGGATTACCATCATGATTTTATTGGCGTTATGGTTATTGTATAGCTCATTCGGAAGTATCTGAGAGCGGAAGAATTTCAAGAATTCAAACATGCCGGTATACCAAAGAAAGCAACATAGTTGTCTCAAGCAAGTGGCACTGCAATTTATCCACAAAGTCACTGAGATATTTCTACCCGCTATGCCCCTTGAAGACGTCGCTAACGAGCCATTAAAATAGTGACTTGCGACAAACGATATCAAAAGAGGCGGCCGACGGTTTTTCGCATATTGTGTTAAAGTTGGCATTAATAGGCGTCGGACTGAGGGTAATAATATAAATTTTTCAATTATGTATTCTGTATGATGCGAAAATAATTAGAATATCGTGAAAACTGATTGGGTTCAAATATTTTATTTTGAGAAAGACAATCTATATTCGAAATAGTTTTTCATTTAGGATTGTTACCTTCTACAGATCTATAAAATAATCGGAATTTTAAATTTAAAAATAAATACAAATGTAGAAAGGACAGAAAATCACTGCATTTGATAAATTAGCTTTTTGAAAAAAAAATCTAATTTGTCAGTGACTTGAATTTATAAAATCTTGTAGATAAAAATAAATATGTATCATCTAGTAACGTTTTGAAGACCATCCATTTTCTTTATCCAACCTATTTAAATCAAAACATTATAATTTGTAGTTATAATCCGTCTTTTCATGTAGATCAATTCAAAATTATTATTATTGACACTGATAATATCAAATTGGTCATGGGTTGAATAATGAAGATGGATAAAGTCTTCGAAACGTCACCAGATAAGTATATGAATAAAATAGATTTTTGCTGTTAGAAGTTACATCTGACTTTCGGGTTGTACCGCGCTCAAAGTTATGTATTGTTCGACGTTTTGGCTTCAACTTGAAGCCATTTTCAAGAAGCATAGAAGTGTGGCTGTACTGAGACACACACTTTTGGGTTTTGATGTTCTGGTCTTGTCAAACCTTTAAGACGATATGACCCCCATTGACTCGTTTCATCCAAACAAAAAATAGATTTAATCAGTGTTTTGGCACTCGACCTGAAGAAAGCGGAAGTCAAGCGCTTTGGTAAGCCAAGGTCTTCAATAATATTGAAGGAGACTTCACGCATTGGCTTATCCTTTGTTGTCGCAGAAGTCAGGTGATCTCTGCAGCTTTTATAAGAGCCTTTTACTGAACGGGTTCCAACTCGGTGACAGACTTGTGATCACTTCGTTCAGTGTTGAAAACTGAACTAAGTTCATCAGCTGCAAGAGCAGCTGCCCTAACAAGAAATGCTCTAACTCCTGCTCCCTCATGGTCGCGGATTATGCAAAAGAGGAGATCCGAACTCAGAACGACTTTACAGGCTACATCCATTTTGTCATGTAGACACTCCAAACTCAAAAGTCCACGGTCTCCCTGTTGTCGGAGGAAGTACAACCATGGAACGGACGATTTGAGATGCAAACTCCTAAAGAGATGCATGATTTTTCGAGTCTTCACGTCGAGTTATTACAGCGCCTCACGAATCCACTTCACTACTCCAAACGAGTAGAATAAGATTGGAACGGCAAACATATTTTTTGCAGCAACTTTGTTTATCCCCGACAGTTGCAATGACCAGATTTGTCGAAGTTTGTACTGATAATTGCCACGGAGAGAGTTCTTCACTGCTGTCACCTCTTGTGAGTGGCGTTGTTCCACCCCAAGATAACTAGGTATAAGTCTCTCCGGCATCCAAATAGTGAAGGATGCTTCCATCTACGAGTTGTATGCTTCTCCGTAGTCATCGCATCGTCCTCTTTTGAGAGGACGATGGAGATCCTTCTCTCCAGAGGCATAAAGTTTAAGATCATCCATATAGAACAAATGGGTGACCTTGTGCCTCCGGTTTCCAGGGGTGTCACAGTTATACCCTCGAGTTTTTCTGATCGCAACGAATAATAGCAATAGTGAGATGCAGAAGAGAAGGGGACTAAGGGAATCGCGCTGAAATAAACCCCTTCTGAAAGTGACCCTTCCTGTTTGGACTCTGGCTTGACCAGATGTTATGGTGAAGGTAATTCGCCAGAGTGGTATCAGTTGTTCAACGCATCTCACTATTTTGTCGGGAACAGCAAGGCATCTAAGCAAATGCAAGATGAGCATATGCGATTGTGTATCAAATGTGCTTATATTGTATCGTGTTCCGCGTTACACATCTATGGATGACCAGGTTCTCATTACATCCAGCGACTTCTCTCTTCAATCGTCTCTACTCATATATCCGTTTGAACACTCGGTCAACTGCGGTGAGTATTCGTGTGTATAAGATGCTTGTAAATAACTTATAAAACATGTAACTCTTAGGAATCGATAAATCGCTACTTTTGGGAATGATAACGGTGCGCCCCTCGACAAACCATTCCGGAATCAGCTGCTCTCCGTTCAGCCATTAGTTGAAAACTCTTGCCAAGTGGCGGTTGATGCATGGTGGCTTTTTCCACCAAGCACCCAGGCCCACCTAGGCCTGGAGCAGCAAAATTCTTTGAACCCACAAGGGCTCTTCGAACGTCATTCGGGGTTATCGGGTTGCGCAGTTCATTGAAATCAGGCTGTCGAAGCCCTCTGTTGAAAGCTTTGAACTGCGTTGGGGCTGGAGTGTCTGAGTTGAGTGGCTGCGGGTGTTCATAGATGTCCTTCCAGAAGGAGTTCACCTGATCAGTGGATTATGGTGATCGGCAGATTTTATCCACAACACGTGGATCTAGGAATCTAGGAATGAGCGAGAAGGTTTATCGCGGAAACTGAGGTTTTCAACGATACTTCTCGATCGCCTCACTAGTGACTTCTCAGCAGCCACTAGCATTCGTATCCTATCAAGGCAGTGCTGTTTGATGGTCAGCAGAACGACTTGACTTAAAGTGTGATGGATGCGTTTCGTCTACTACTGCGGTATACATCATCAAAGGCGATGAGGTAATGGTCAAGGTGCTCGAGGTAGTATTCAATGTTGGAATTTGTCTCCAGTGGACGTGGCTTCGTTTCTCTCAATAGTTTTAATTAATAGCCAGAAAATAGCCTTGCCACAGTCACCTCCAGCCGTGAAAGTTTACACTCTTTGATCATTTGTGTATTTTTTATCTTCGAATATTTTGGTACACTTACTTTTCAATTCTTCAACTCAAAAAGTACCTATTCATTGCAAAGGATTACAACCAACATTTCCATAATATAAACTTTGAAGAGACATTCATAAATTCAGAACGTTGTTGAAGTAATCTTAAGGATAAATCACTTATCGATTTTTCTACAAAAATACTCGTAATCAGATACTGCCGTTTCGTAATATTCATACAGAATATATTTTATAGAACGTAAACAAATCTAAGCCTGATAAGTCTTAATGAAATATAACTTTCATGACCTAATTTACGTGCATATTCGCATTGGACCAATTTCGTCTATTTGTTCAGAGATATAGCTAATCTGCATCAATATTTGTGTCAAATATTTCCGTATTTGTCATTGATAACCCAGGCGACCGTGTTGATCAATTAGTTCTCCCCTCCAAAAAGTTATAAAATAAATAACAGGAAGTTATTTTGAAAAATAGCATGCACAACTTTTCCTCTGGGCATGTGCAAGTTATCAGTATCACTTAGATGAAACATGGCACAAATATGAGATATCCTCTGAGGTGTTTCATATAAAAAATTATATTTTCATTCGAGCAGAAGGAAATGGTAGAAGTGTTGGTGTAGCTTTACATCATTTTTTCAATATAATAATGATGGTAATGACAGTAATAATAGCACTTTTCTCATTCACCTGAAATACAATACTTTCCACCAACCAAGTTGGAGAGCAGAAAATTAGCCTCCGGCTAACATCCGTCACATTCGTTACATGCATACAGTAAGCCTATAAATAACAGTTATAGTACCTACATAGAGAAACAATTAGAAATTGGTATTAACGAAAATGCTGAAAAAATCACAAACGTTCTTGAATATCTAAGTAATGACTTTTGAAAGTTTTTTCGAATACATGTATGGAGAAATTAATACATGGTACTATGGCTATTCTGATAGTTCGCCAAATAGGAAAAGACATTCCCCAAAGTTTTTCCTTCTTTTGGAAGTTTCTCAAAAACATTTTCTTGTATTCGCAATTATAATGCAGCTGAAAAAGCAAAAGCGCTGTTGTTTCATAATTTGTATTACTTTCGTATCTTTTATGAATAGATAATAAGTATAAAAAAATTATAATAATTTATTATAAGAATTCAATATTTTTTCACCTGCACTGTCTGATGTTTTCACTTGAACATTTAATATGTACTTGGGTACTTTTTACACAATTTAATTTTCCTTGAATTATTCTGATGATTTTATTTCAGAGCTGAGCACAATGAACACTGGTAGAGAATTGTCAACAGAATCGGGGTACCAAAAATCTGCTAGTATGATTACAAGTGAGTACATACTTTTTTTTTAATTTTACATCAACATCGAAATGTCATAACTATGGCATATTGATCATATTTCAATAATTTGATTGAAAACAGTAGATACAAGTATTCTTGTATGTATATAAAATATACACAAGACTACTTTTTTTTCATGACATTTCCAGAAAATATTCAATAGATTTCAGTTCGGTTTCCAGGAATCGATTGTTGGAATTTAATTTCAGGCCAGAAAGTCTTCAAAGTGCTGGAAATAAATTAAAAAATGTATTCATTATGTGTTGAGGTTATCTACTTTGCCTTCCACTCCACCGTCCTACATTTCATTAATCATTTGATTTTTTGTAGTTACACTGATTTTCAGACTTAAATATTTATATCACCTTTTACACAATATTCGATTTTTTGTGAATATGAGGTAGTTGTTACATGATTTCTTATTAAAAAAAAATCAACGAAAACAGAAATCTATTTTTCCATTAACCAGCCGTCACCCCCACCCTTCTAACGACAACTCTCAAAAGTCGAAACTTGTGCGAGCTAAGAACTAACGAGGTCTTACCTATTAACGTGTGATTCCCAACACAGGTTGGAAGTGCAAATCGATTGTCTGACCTTGCGGTTCGAACCACCGGTTCACACAGCGGTCGATTGAGTGAATGGAGCTAACCACTCACATCTACCCATCAGGATACCGTCCCACCGTTTGAAGTAAAATTGTATATTCAGTTTCTTTCCTTCTAAATATCATCACCCCATAGCTTTTCTTTTAAATATCATAACCATAATAATGGTTGCCTTTTTCTATATTTGTTGATCAAATAACTATCGAGATATAGCTTTAGAGATGTCGTTAATAGTTAATTGAAATCCTATTTATCTATATCGCTTTCAATAAGTCGTAATGGGTATTCATTTTCAACATTGATTATCGTCATCACTGGTGTACCTCTGGGTTCTATTTTGGGTCCCAATTTGTCAGTGTTCTACTCCACTCCGTTGGTAAAAACGACAATTGTACAGCAAAGTGAGCATGCGACTGCAAAAGAAATTTTCCTAATCGAAGAAAAACTGTACCTAGGCACGAAGAATTCAAAACGTTGCATTCATGACCCAGCCTAGTATAACTGATAAGGTCCATTGCAGACCGAGACTTAACTTTCTGGTATTGAGTCACGAATGCAACACTTATCTGGCCCTTCATCATTCTTTTCAATTTTCAGCTGAGCAAGTTTCGTGCTATCTGACCAACCATCCCAATTTTTTGGAACAATACATCATGGATAACGTTGAGATGGAACAAATAGAACGTTGGATTATAAGAAAATCGAAAAAGGGAAGGAGACCTAGTGATTTTGAAAAAGCTGCAAGAAAGACTAGTTTGTCTAGATGGAAGTTTTGCGTACACGCTGATAAGCGAAAAATGCTCCAAAACCTAACTCGCAAACTCCAGATTAAACCTTCAAAGGATTATGTTCTATGGGAATTGGCTAACTGCATTAGTTCGGCTGTTAATGCAGATGGTTTCAGGTAACTGAACTCACATTCTGGGTGATTTTGGCATGACACAACGAAAATATACAAATTTTTATCAAAATTAAATTTTAAAAAATTAAGATAAGCATAATGGTATTTATTATATTTACTTTGGTTAATACAAAGGAAAAACTGAAAAGATAATCCGTTCCCAAAAAAGAATCACCATAGGTATCTATATAATGCGCGGATTTTCCCCGCGCAAACATATTGTTTTACTCTTAAGCAACCACTACAGTCACCCATTCTGCAACTGTACCACATCTCCCACATCTCCCACATTACAAATTAAGCAGAACACTTTTGGATCAGCATCATCCAGTTCATCATCATCATCACGTAGATTATTGTCGTCTATACTTTCATCAGAAGATGAAGAGTCTTCTGAACATAACTTTCGCTCAACGGCTGCTTTTTGGTATCACTTACAGTTTTGGCACATTTCTCAGCTGGTGAAGATGATTTTGGTGATTTTGTAATGTTATTGGCACGTTGCCTTTCTTTTTCTTCTCACAAAAAGAGAGAATCTCAGAGTGTTGCTTTTGTCTTGAAGGCTTCTTCTCACAAGTTGATTCCTCTGGAATTCAAAATATATCATTCACTTCCGTGAATGATATATTAGGATTGTCTTTTACATTCAAAACAGGCGGGGTTTCGTTAGTTTCATCATGAGCAACTGGAACAGGAGATATTTTGTTTCTTTCTGACGCTGCATGAGCTTCCTCTGGAACTTCAGCATCTCTTAAAGTATCAGACGCCAGGAAATCTTCATCAGTAAAGATATGTGGATTGATAGGATAGATTCCCTTCACTTCAACGCCCATTAGGTACTGCTTTCTCTATTATTACTATATGTGCATAGGCTTTGTGAGAAAGGGATGCCAAGTCATGCAGAATAATTTGCTGATTCTGATTATATTTCATGAAAACATCCATTTCTCTATTTAACGCTGTCTTCAATGGCCAAAATACCGTTACGTCCAGCGGATGCATTGTGTGGGAGGTGCAGGTAATGAGAGCATATGAATTCCATTTTGTGTGCAAAACTGGTAGCTATTGAGAAAAGTGTGGTTGCTATAGTTGTTCATTGCAAGAAGAACTGGCATGAAATGTTGTCTTAAAAATGTTCGAGCCATTCTAAAGGCAATTCTACGGTCATTCAACCTAACTTGCTACATCTATAAATTGAACCAGGGAGTCCCAACTGGTTTGAGAAAAATCTGCCAACTTCAACTCTATTAAAAGCTTTAACTCTGTTTACACTCGTTGCTTCTGATTTTCTCAAACTTAAATTTGGGTTTCTTTTAAGAAAACCACACATCGAGTCGGCACCAGCAATTGTTCTGACTCTACTGAACTTATGGTTAATTTCATTACTTTCAGCGTATCTATTCATATACCAAGTGCCTTAGTTTGATTTGTGACACCCTATAAAATAGTTTCGATAAAAACAAAACCTGTGTTGCAATTTCCTTTTCTTGCTCTGGTATAAATGTCGCAGAAGGTCCTAATTTAGGAGCTGTGCAAATTCCAGTTCGCAATCGATCTCTAATTGAACTATAAGGAAAACCGCATTTTTGATGGCACCATGACGAATCGCCCCTAAAGCTTCATCCATTAACTACTACGGACCAGAAAGCAATTTGAGTGGTTCTTTTCCTCTGACGAGGCATCCAAAATAAAAGCGAATTGAACTAACAGCCACAAGGGAAAATGGCGCTCACTCTAGAGGTAATGACGCTCAAAAACTGAGCGGCATAACCTGGAAGGTACCGTTTGTTTATAACCTATAAAATTTAAACACTATAATTGAATCTAAAACTGCATAAGTGTACGTAACAACTGTCGCCGCTCGTAATCCTCCGCACTAAAGCACCGTAGCGCACACTGTTTTCATATCGCGTGAGCGCAGTTACCCGCATCACCCGCGTGAACGCCATTCCCCCACCTTCCCCTATCCCTGAAAATGACTTCTTCAAAACAATTTTTGAATTAGTAGAATTTTATAATTTTGTTGGGACTAGTAAAGGGTGCTAACATCAAATCTGCCATGCCCAATAGTTTAGGGGTTTAGGGGTGGCCAAACCTGACAGATTTTGTAAGTCTGAAACTCTTCTTGCAGTCCAGTTATTCAGCGTTTTACAAACCTAAGGCGATGCCAATGACAGGTTCTGGTAAAATAAAAACGCTTGCGACGTTATCCCTTATATTCATTATCTTTTCTCGGAGAGAGCAACCGGAGGCGGCGTCTACTTGGCCACACCCGTCGAGTCTCGACTACCCGGCCGTGTGTCACAGGAAATTCAGAATCCAGTGCCTGACTCATTGTTGCGTTCGGTTTGAAAGGCTAGCTCGTTGAATGTGTGTTCGAATGTTTTCTGAAAAGCGGTACCAATCTCGTCCAGAAGGCAACCTTAGGTCTCTAATTATCTTCAACTACCCCTGAAGGCATCCACCATACTGGCGTTAGCTCTGCTTCGTCCATTTCATCTGCAGCAGAGAGGGTCCTTTTCGGCTTGGATCGCCTCCATCGCTCCACCGCTAAGCACTCCTGGGGCTTTAACGTCTTTTATACATGGATTCTTGGTCGTTTTCACTAGCGCTTCAATGAATATTCTTCGTGACTATGACTCCCGCAGGCCCACGCTATTGACAGGGATCTGCTTTAGATGATTCAAAATTATAATTCTTCATTATAGTAAATGTATGGTTCTATGCACGTGGAGCTTGTTTCAAATCATACGAACTCGTCTTGGGACGACACTATATTAACATCTCCAGTATCAAGATTTTTAACAATTTTCGCGCGTGTATATTTCGTCATCAAGAGTTCCATCTACGAAAGATCTTTTGATATAGAACTGATATATTTGAAAGTCCATTAATGCAGCTATAGCAAAATTGGCTCGAACTGAATCATTACAAACTATCGGTGTGGAAGTTTCATTTCAATGAAATCTTTCGTTTTGCAACAAGTTGAACTTTTTTCTAACATTCCTGCTTCCTGGTGATGCTTTCATCTTGAAAACCCAATTGAACCATATATGGTTCCTGGTTTTTACTAAATTCTACATATTATTACTGTTCAGAGAAAAAATTCTGATAACACTGCTGACAGCATCGTTTGATCTCTTCATAGGTATCTAGTCTGCTTCAGTTGCTGAATAAACAGCAGTACTGATGTATGGAATTTCGGTTATAATCAAAAGTATTTTCTCCAGCCATCTATTCTAATATTGCTCGTCTCAACCCTTTCGCTGCGGATAGCGCATAAAAGCGTCATTTTATTTTCGTGTCACCTCTGCGGACGACGCATTTTTGAGAAAGGTCTAGTTATTTTGCTGCTGTAAGCACATGAATGCGTATAAACAAGTCCGTTTCTTATCCACTCTTTGTCACGTGATTTAGCCAATCGCTTGGGCAGATTTGAAGCGGCGATGAAATGTTTTACGTTTAGTAGCGCTTGGAACGTTATAATTTTTTTTAGTAATAACAATGTCTATTTCGTTCACGTTTCACGTTTCACGTGACAAAGAGTGGATAAGAAACGGACTTGTTTATACGCATTCATGTGCTTACAGCAGCAAAACAACTAGACCTTTCTCAAAAATGCGTCGTCCGCAGAGGTGACACGAAAATGAAATGACGCTTTTATGCGCTATCCGCAGCGAAAGGGTTAACATTTTAGTTAGAAAATTTTGGCTCATTACAGTTTCATTACATTCTTTACATGCATCAATGTACACTTTATAAAGCTCAGTGATAGTTGCAAAGGATTGCTACAAATACAATTTGTCAGTCTCTTTCCGACAATAATGAGAAGGCAGCTTATTTAATTTTTCTAAGAAAGTTTTCATAAATACATTAGGAATTCGAGAAGAAAGAATTCCTCCTATTTTAGGCCTCTCTTTCTTTGCTTGAGACATTCCATTATGACTACGACTCACCCAATTATTAACTTGCCATTCATTGAGGCCGAAAGTCGAAAGGAACATTTTTTTACAAACAGGCACCGTTTCTGTACTAACCTTAATGGTATATTTAAGAGTCCCGCTACGTCGAGAGTTATCAACAATTGCTGCTTTTCGTTCTTTTGGTTTTTCTTTCGTAACTAAACTACACACATAGGTTTTTCGTTGATCCCAGGATAATTCCTTCTAGAACATCGCAAAAATGTCCTTTCTTGATTCTTCTCTTATTTCACTGCATTTTCTCTTATTTGATTTAACGCAAAATGTTGACAAACAAGTTGGACTCATCTTGCGCTCCCCTCTATCTGCATCATGAAAAGTTTTGGTTTGAATGGCTCAGTGCCATTGTTAGGTTTCCCGGGGTGCGTATTTACATTCTATACCATTATACAGATGAGTGCTACTCTATAACGTAGTATAATATGTACATTTAAAACGCGCGTATGGTTTCTCCAAATCATACCGCGATACAGATAAGCGTCAATTTATAACATAGTAGGATTTGAACCCACAATACACTCCTATTTCTACTCCAAATTATACAGCGGTACAAAAATAAATAAAATTGATTTTTTAAAGTTACCTTCATTTTTTATGTCCTATTTCTAAGCTAACAGAGTAAACACATTTCAGAAAACAAAACTTAAACGTAATATAAAAATTAATGCGATTTCTGGTTACTTTGATTCAAACTAATATGCACTTCCAGATTTCTCAAACACTTCCGTTTTTTAACGATACTGCCTTCGAATTTTGTTGGCCTACCAGTCTGAATTCTTTTTGAACCTGCAGTTAGCCCTGTTCTTTGTTTTCTGCGACTAGTTTAACTATTTTGATTTGATGTAAAAAATTCAAACCATCACCAGTTGTTTTCAATTTATTCATAGCCATGTTTACTTTATTTATGGCATTAGCTGTTTCCATGGAATCATTTCCCTTTAGAGTTTCGACCACTTTTGCAAAATTTTGAGAGAGATGGTTCAGTGGATTATCAGTAAGACTACTTAGATCGTTAACAGATGATGGTTCTTTGCTTGGTACAAATGCCGAAGAAGAGAAATCTGTAGCAGTAATATCATTGCCTATATTGCTATTATCGCTTACTGTTGTAACTGTTTCATCCACCATATCTAATGACATCATATCCTCAAAAAAGGTAGTTTGCATATCTTCACCTAGAGCAATTCATGCAAAATCTTTTTTATCATCACAAAATAAAAGAGGAGCTGTTTTTAAAAGAATGTCAAACTGATTTTCAACAGCGCATAAATGTTTACAAAACTTTCCTCCTTGACCATAGGGACAATCGCAAGTGGCGGTGTTTGTATGCACGGTGTAAATATACACATCAGAAGAGACAAAAAAGCTGATATTATCACACTGCTTGACAGTGAGATTTTTAGCTTTAACGCAAAATTGGTTATATATAATTTTATTTTTTGTTTTTCTACAATTTGAAAATGATAGTAAGTGACGTCTATGGTATGACTCAAATACCTTGCAAACAAAATCAACCAGCGCACAAGTGTTAAATGCTTTGCATCTTTGGAGAACTATGTCTTTAAATATACGTATCGACGCCTCTACTAAATTATTTGTGTTATGTCCCCTGGTTAAAACTTTGTGTGTAAAACAGACACCCCATTCCTCTCGTCTATCCCATAAAGACTGCATATAACTTTGAAGCTTATCATAAGATAAAATTACTTCATCCTTAAAGAATTCTTCATGAGCTTGATTGATTTCTGTCTCAGAATGAGCATATAATATTTTTTAAAACTGTCTCATAATATATGATTTGTCTTTTTTTAGTATTCCATGTGTATTGTCCAAAAGCCAAAGCCAAAACGCCTGACATAAATGAAATGTACGTAATAGAACAGTCGAATTTGCAAATACAATCTTTAACGCATTTCTTTCGGCTTTTGAGTCGTCGGTCATAAAAACCAAAGGGTATCCAAATCCTCCAAATCCATCTAGTCCAAGAGCATTCTTTAACATATTGAAAACCAGTGTGTAATTTGCTTCAGTCTGCTCAGGATGCAAAATACAAGCCAGAGGTAATGCACCAATTTTTGAGACTGTGAACAGAAATGTGACACACGAACTGGTTTGGTCACATGACCCACTAGAATCAACGAAGACAATTTCATGTGAAAAATCGCGTTTATGAGTTCTGAGCATTATAGGCGTTAGTATAATAAAAATCAGAGGATTTTCCATTGTAATGATCTTCATTCCTAGCTCTTCATATAATTTTATTTTTTCTTGCAATACTTTGTACATACTCTGTCCATCTCTTCCCACAAAGTAGATTCGTCTATAACAGGGATACTGGTTTAAAACACTATTTGATAACAAACCGACTTAAACTTACCTCCACTGGTCGTATAGATGATAAATCTGACGATCCGTAGGGTTTAACTGCGCATTTGCTAATACTTCAAAAATGTTTGAATCATCATTTTCATTTTCTAATATAAGTTCATGGTAATTTTTTGCTGAGGCAGGAGACATTCCTTCATCAAAATATTTAATAAATATTTCTTTAGTATACTGACTCATGCGTAAGTAACTATACGTCTCGGCAACTTTTAGTTTATGACTGTGCTTAAAAGTGATCTAAAATTTAAGATAAACTTGAATAATAATTAATATAGGGTGTCCCAAAATGTATTTTTTACAAAATCCTACCACAAGCTTCCAAGAAGCTTTTCCAGCCAAAATAGATCGATATAGCTAAAGTTAGCAAAGTTCACTGCTTTTCAGTTTCAACGGTAAAAGACTTCACCTTATTTTGATCCAAGGTAGGATTTTGTAAAAAGACTTTTTAAAAGTATACAGGCTGGATGTTGATTGAATACTATACAAACTTTGAAAGGCGAAAAATTATATATAAATAAGTACATCGAATACATTTTTTTTCAAGTTAACGGTTTCATTGAAAACAATGATAACAATTTTTTTGTTCGGAAATACAAGTAGCCTGGTTAACAATACATTGTCATCCTAAACAAACATGTATGCAAAATTTCAGCTTAATCAGAAGAAAAGTTGATATGGCAGCCATCTTGTTTTCCGCCATTTTGAATTTTTCACCTTCAACTCAGTTAATTATGCATTGTCACCCAAAACAAACGTATATGCTAAATTTCAGCTCAATGGGTTGAGGATAACTGCTTCAAAAGTCAGTTGCAAGATTTCACCCGAACAATCATACAAATATGTATGTACATTTGTACATACATACATTGCAACATAAATAAAAACTTTTACAAATAGTCCATACCTAATACACTGATATTTAAATAATTAATTAATTAATTACTATCTCTTACCGTAATGACGATGTTGTGTCCGCCTTTTAAATGCGGGTCATTTTTTATAGTATTTGGATTCACTTTCTTGAAAAGAAATACGATTTTGGCACTGCATTCTTTATTTCTTATTCGAGTGGCACATTTTTTTAAATCATGCAACTTTGTTGAATTCATTATAAGGACACTTAAACATTTTTTGTATTCAAATTTTTTAAGTGATCATACGAAACTTACTCTTCGATCATTTTAACTTTACCGATACGTCATCGTTAATGTGCATATGAAATAAATCGCGAAATTGTGGTCAAATGTAAGACGAAGTGGCTAATATCCCGATAAAAAATATAATGTGTAGGTAATGACAATAAATTAACATTTTCAAATTTATGGAAATGTCGGATCTTTACACATTTTAATGATTTGTTTTTTATTCAACTGAACGTACCTATCTATCACAGTAAATATCAATGACATAGAAATAAACACGTCAGAGAGTCAGCACGATACTTGGTTACATATTTCATGTTGTAAGAACAACCTAAAG
>WOGO01002384.1:0-15921 GCA_015342085.1 Leptinotarsa defecta | reverse complement strand
TATCTTCGAAAACATTCATTTAAATCACATGCTATAAAGGGTTATTGCGGGTTATTCCTAAGAGATAGACATTTACCATCGCGGACTTTTTTGTAGACCTTTTGAAGTTGTACAATACTGTAGTACATTATTTTGATCTATCTTGTAGGTTCAGCCAACGTTTGCAATATGAGCGCAAAAATGTGTTTATTTACATCACATAAACCTCTAAAATTGTCACTATTTGTATACTACATTATGTATGTTATATACATATTAACCTTCCTCTTGAATCACTCCTTCTATTTAAAAAACTGCATCAAAATCCGTTGCGCAGATTTAAAGATCTGAGCATACATAGGGATAGACAGCGGGAAGCGAATTTGTTTTATAGGTATTAGTTTGAACAATCAATTAACAAATGATGTTTTTGAAAAAATAATTGGTCAGTGACAAATATAATCATGACTGTTCAAAAGAGAGGTTCTCAAACCTCTGTTTTATCATAGACCACTTCAAAATTTTGTAGGTTCCGTTGGATTCCCATATTCTCTACCATATTCTCAAAACTCGACAAAACATGTGAAGCTTACATCTTTACAGAATTCACAGTTTTCGAATAAAAAGTGAGAATTGATTGGTTGATTAATTAATTGATTGTGCTGTGAGTGGATGTCAAAGTGGAGTTGGTCAATCAACAAAGTGATTCCATCCAACTTTTTTTACATCTAGGTATTCACAACAAAAGAAACCAATCAATTCTCACTTATTTTACCTAGAAAACTCCCCATTCGGCATGATGAAAATACAAATAAAAATAGTATATTTTTCTTATTAGTCAGTGGGCTATGTTTGAAGACTGGCAGTAAACAAATCTAAAGAAATGAACTTTAAACGTTCAAGCCAGTCTTGAATATACCTACACAGTAGGTTGAATGTACTGACGCTGTTATTAGCTTTATTTATTAATTGATTGATCACACTCATTATCTTTTCATGAAATGTAAATGTGATGTAAAAGTATTTATACACTTAATTCACAACATAGTCTCATTACGAACAAGGTTTAGATTTCTATGGCGTTTGTGATTATGTGTTATCTTGTTTATTTTCGATAGCACTCCATGTAATTTATATTAGTATATGGGAAAATAAACATTTTATTATTATTATTATTATTAATAATCAAGACAGGAATCTTGACAAAAATATTCTTCAGGCTACTAAAATTGATCAATTATACCTTCTTTTATTTCTTCTCTTGTAGTTGAATATTTTATTTAGTTTCTTTTTCATTCTCCTAACATACAAAATTAATATAAATTTTTCCTTAATTTTGGTGTTGATGGAAGATATGGTGAGAATATAAATAAAGGCATTCTGAACAAAAGGCCTTTCACACGTCGAATACAATGTATTGTTTTTGCATTTTTATTTTTGATGCACAAAATATGTATTACTCTCATTTCTAACTCTAACTTCAAATAATGTAGTAACTGGAATTTTATTAATACAGCCGAAATTATATGCTTATTTCAAGCTCAACCACTGATTTTATCAAATTGTACAATGCGCTTCTACAAACTCAAAAAGGGTTTATGTTTTAACAGCGATTTGCATACATCAAGCCCTATATGATGGCTTATTCAAATCTGACTAAAGGCTTATGATTAACTATGCTGTTACTGATACGCTCGATTTGAATTTATGCTTTTCAGTCTACACCTGCTCAGATTGATTTATATCTCGCCTTTCTTTTTTGATAAAA
This sequence comes from Leptinotarsa defecta, assembly GCA_015342085.1. Classification (NCBI taxonomy): domain Eukaryota; kingdom Metazoa; phylum Arthropoda; class Insecta; order Coleoptera; family Chrysomelidae; genus Leptinotarsa; species Leptinotarsa defecta. Next base: position 14,174 of record WOGO01002384.1, on the reverse strand, counting down.
CCATATCGAATTATTTGCGGTGATTCTGTTTGAGAATGGATTAGAAAAAATATATTAATATTTTAATTCACGCTATGTAGATTGTCCTGATGATGGATTAAAATTTTAAATGAAGAATGGTCTATGAAGAAAACTGTAATAGAAAATTGAAAGTCGGTTTGGTGGTTATGATTTGAATATGAAATTGGGAGGTCCAATTTCTTATCCATAGAAAGAACTTAAATTTAGATATTTCTTGAAGAAATACGAAGTAGTATACTGTACAAGTTTTGAAAACAGTAATTCTCACATTATTGTGACAGTTTAGAGGCAAAAGAAACATAAGTGTAAACATGTCTTTCAAACTAATTCTAATCTTTTCCTACGTATGCAAACTTAGTGTGCAAGAAACAGTTTATTGTAAGCTTTTCACCAAACAGTCTTACAAAAACGTAGCACATGTTTCGCTACACAATAGCTTCATCAGATATGTATTTCAACACCTTTACACAGTAAAGAAACGCCTGAAGAAGCTATTGCAAAGCGAAACCCGTGTTGCGTATTCAGTGAATTTCTCACAATAAATCGTTTCTTAAATACATTTTTGTCAAATATGAAAAATTGTCACAAAATAATTTAAATCCATTCAAGCAAATACATGAATTGGAAGATGTTTCAACTTCAATATTTTAAAACAAAAACACTCAGTATTCACAATTCCATCTTTTAATATTCCAAGCTCATATACATCAAAATTGATACGATCACAGGATATGGAAATATAAAGCAATCTCCAAATACGCAAACTTGCACGGATGCGCATTAAGTATTTTGCCTTAGTACGGTGAACAGAGTTAAGTTGCAACTTCGGCATATGAATCTTTATAAATATTGAGGAGGGTCAAGATCATCAACAAATATAAAAAAATGCATTCAGTATTCATTGATCACTCTTCAAAAACGGTTGTAGAGCATTTTCTGAATGCAACACATCTCATTTTCGTCGATCCTGCTGGGTAGCAGTATAATGTGAATTTTTGGTGATTATTTAAATTTTTTCTTTTAACTATTCAACATTGTTGCAACATTATGGATTTTCTTCGAGTATCGGTACATTTAGTATTATGGCGTACCTTTGGAGTCAATTGTTTACACTGTGTTGAATCTAAATACAAAATTATTTCAATATAATAATTTAGAAAAAAATCACCAGCTAACTAGATAGTTTTATATGAATTAATAAAGGGGTAGTTTATGAATATAAAAAAAGTCAGTTTTCAAAGCCTAGGCCTTCTTTCATCAAAATTATTTTTATGAATTTCTTGTCAGGCGATGTATTAAAGTAACACTTCCTCAGTTTTTTTTAGTACTTTGACATACACTTTTCTGATTTATGCTTAATAATATTAATAATAAATAAAAAAAGATAAGTGAAAGTACTCGAGTGACCCATAAATAGTTATCTACCGAAGGAATTAGTCCAGTCATCAACCGAAGACGATTTTAGATAATAACAATCGAAACGTCGTGCAGTAACTTGGCTCAGAATCTCCTAATTTTTATTTTTTTTTATTTTTTTTTAATTTTTTGTTCAATTGTTCTATTCTCACTTTTATTTTACTGTATTTTATTTTATTTTGCTTAATATTACTGTTATTTTTAGCTATTCTTTTTTAATTTTTCTTTTTTGTTGGTTCTTTCAGGGATTTCAAATCATTTTATATAACATTAGATAATGGAAGTCCGAACCAATGAAATTCATCATGAAACATTGTCAATCACCTTCAAACACACTCTATTCAATTTGTATTCTAAGCATTCGTTATGGAATTGAATCAGAATTCATACACAATATAGTAAATGAAAGAGGTAAAATTTCACTTATGTGGAAAACTAAAAGTATGTGTTTAGAAAGTATTTTTCTTTCGTGTAATTTAATGTTTATACGAGAGTAGTTGTTTGGAGAGGGTTTTTTCTTCCAGTTCGTGTCTGAAAGTTATTTCTTTGCATGATCTACACAACTTTGTATAAAGTTGATTTTTTTAAATTGATTGAGCTCTTCGTTTCTTTGGAATATTCTCACATATTTTTTGTATAAATATGGAGAAGTAGAAAGCCAAAATTTTTTTTTCCCAAATATCAATCTCTCCTAAACTTTTTAATTCGAAAAAATTATTTTCACAATGTTGGCAATATAATGTTTGAAGAATTGAAAATTGTTTTTTTCATATTTTGTAAAAAGTTTTCATTGATGCATTAAATTTTTTCTGAAAGTTTTACACTTTTTATATTCTGATAAATACAAAGAAAACCAATTGGATTTTTTTCAAAGACTAATATCCTCTTTTCGATTACTACTGCTTTTTCATTAAACCAACTTGTGATACTTTCGAAAACCAGAGAGAAATTGAGTTCAATTGTATTTTTTACCTTTTTGAGTTTTCTTTTGACTCATTGTTTTTTATTTTCTTCTCTGTTGTATTTCCCATGAAAATTACTTGGATATTTGTGATGATATAATTATTTTTTTATTGAGAAAATACATCCAACAGGTCATAAGACTACAGGAGTGCATAATACGAAATGAAAAGCTTATATTAGTTCTGAAAAACAAAAATTAAAACATAAAACGAAATTTATATTAGCATTATATGCCATGTAACGTTATAACATATAAGCATCGAATTCAATCAATTATGTAGTGCATTATATATTGCTTTTCTAAACTGAGATAATGGTAAGAAGAATATATCGATGTTTTGTAGACTATTGTAGCTTCTACACATAGATCTGATGAATATAAAAATCAAGTCGTACTTTGGCGGTGTTTTCTAAATGATGTATAGTTGAACTCTTCTAAGAGTAAATTATAGCTATGTTTGTATATTTGTATATATTTTAATAAATATTATTTTTATAAAAACAGGGCTATTCAAATTCGTTTCTGTACATGAGGATCTCGTAAACGCTAATAGATAGAGTATCGGTTAAATTGTGGCAAAATTGCGTATTTTAGAAACCTATTCAATGATGTAAAAAAACCGAATATAGCTCTTTTGGTTTTGGAGATATACAGAAAAAAACAAAAAATCCCAAATAATTTTTTTGCTACATCTCATTTATTCGCAGACATATTGAAAATCTGTCCACATATTGCTATTGGCACTTGACGTGGGCTATCAGAATATGTCCATGAATCTTTTATATAGGGTGTCATCTGACTTGGGTCGCCCCAATCTTTGAATTTTTAAATACGGACCTGTATTTTCTGTTGTAGTTTTTTTTGGATCGTAGACATTCACTTCATACCGAGAAATCAGACTTCATTTTATATTTCGGGATATTTCGGTAATATTTGATTATAATTTGGTGAATTATTCCCTTTTAAATTACGGCTCTGGAAATTGGTTGACTGAGTTAAATAAAAACATGATAGCAACATTCACGTCTCCCTATGTACCGTAGAGTTTTTTGAGAGTTTTTATTTTCATTTTTAGGTACCTATTAATATTTTTTCATATTTTCATTGCTCTGAGCGTTTCCTATAATTAACTTCGAATAATAAAATCTTTTATGATTGTCTGAAACATATCTACATCAAAAATGTTATTATATGTGTTTTTATGATCGGAAAAAGGAATGAGAGCAGTAATATCATCCCAAACGAACACTATACTGTTGAAATAAAATCAAACCAAGTCCCATACTATGATAGTGAATTGAAAATCAAAGCAAAGGAAAGAGACTTAGCTTATAAGAAATTCAAACAAAGTACAAACTTGAGTAAACATATAAATTGGGAAAATTATAAGAGAGTGAGAAATGACTATGTGAATATGTTAAAAATAAAGAAAAAGCTTTATTATGAACAGAAAATTGATGAAAATAAACATAATGCGAAAGAAATGTGGAAATATTTAAAATCACTTATAAATCCAATTGAAAGTTATAATTTTGAAAAGATAGTATTCAATGTAGGTGATGAAATAAAAGTTTGTAGCACAGAAAGTGATATTGCAAATGCATTCAATGAATATTTTGTCAAAAGTATAGGTGAAATTGTAAACAATATAAATTCTGAGTCAGACTGGAGTTCAAAGTTTCGACATAGTAAATTGTAAATTAAATTATTTTAAACAGAAAGACTTGCCACAGTTGAAAAATATAATATTTTCAATAAATAAAATTAATAGATCTGAGATAATGAACAGCCTATTTCTAAAAGAGACATTCAACACCTTGGGGCAGGTTATACTGAACTTTATTAATACGTCTCTTCAAACAGGACAATTTCCCCAATTTCAACTATTGGCGCAATATCATTTAATAGTATTTCACATTTCGACTCAATATTACTTTATATTTCATTCACATCATTAGACCCGTTCAACCAATCGCATTCAATCAGTTTCAAATTAATTTTATGAAAAATGTCATCATTTAGTCTTCGCGTAAAAAATGTGTTACACACTTTTTGATCTTTGTTGTGTAAGTTATTATAAAGTGATTTGTAATTACTGGTTCTACTGATTCATGATGTGTACAGACTTTTACATTATTTTGATTTGATAGCACATAATCAATTGAAGAACTCGTTGAAGTTATTCTTGTTGGTTCATCAACGAGTTGTTCAATTCCGTAAGCTGTAATAATATTTTTAATTGTTTTGCTGTAGAAGCCATTGCCCAAGAAATCTATATTTACATCACCTATTTAAAATAATTTTTTTGTTGATTGTGAAATAATCTTCACACCACTCTTCAAATTTATTTAAAAATTTACTATGACACGCATTCGGTGAAGATAAAATCCAGCAATCAACCACTTACTACCATCCAGTTCAACATTAATAAGTTGACACCAGTAATTTTTATCCAAAATACATTTTTTCTTCACTGAATATCTGACATCTTCACTCACATAAATTAATACTCCTCCGGTATGTCGGCTCGAGGAATCACATCATATAAAGGAATATCCAGTAACAGCTATTTCACAGTCGAAAATATCAGTTGTGCTTCTGGATTCGCTGAGAATCACTACTGATGACCGATAACAAAAAATGTCCTTAGTAATCTGGTCCGTATGAGCATAAAAACTTTCAGCATTCATATAAATTATGTCAACCCTGTATATTATATAAGGACTCTGTCGTTTTTTTAAATACTGGATACATCAACAATGGTGGGAATACTGTTAATGTACTTTATCATCTCATTTTCACCTCTGATCTTGCATTCATCTAATTGTTTTTTCAAATTTGAGAAATATTGTCTCTGAGACTTCGTTTGACCTGCAAAAATTTTGACACTATTTACTTTAACTACTATTTACTTTCTCAACACTGTTAAGGCTTTTTCCGATGAAGGAAAACATACTTTGACAGGTCTATTGTTGTTCTGAGCAAATTTACCTAACCTATATACACGGATGTTTGAGGCATCTACCGCAACATTTTCAAGTAAATTTTTGATGGTCTCTTTCTCATCTGTTATTCTGTTTGCATGTTTTTTATGCTCAGATTCATTAATATTAGAAACCACAATGTTTGCTGCCCTTTTTTGCCTCTCACATAGTTCATTTTCAATTTATTTAGTTGAATAATCAGAATTCAGTTTCACAACATCCTGTATATTGTGCTGTAATTATAAGTGATCAACCTCACCTTGTAGTTGTTTGTTTTGGTTTCTCAGTTGTTCAATTTCTTTGTGAAGGTCACAAATGCTTTCCAGTGCTTCTTTTATCTTCAGTTTTTGTGACACTTTTTCGGCAACTGTTGAAATAAATTTGTCGTCAGTAAAACGTTCCGTAATGGATTGTTTGATTATAGTTTTGTTATCAATAATTTGTTCACGTGTAAAAGGCATTTCACATTACATGGATCTTCTCACTCACACTTATTTGCACACAGCCTTTACTTTCTTTTCTTCTGTCAGATTCTTCACTATGCGATTCAACACTTCACCACATCTGGCATCGTAATAAACTATTCCTGGCGGTAGGTACTCCGAAAAGACGTCTGATCTGGTCGATTGTCTGTACTGTACTCTGTGCAATCGAAAGTTCTATCTAAGGCACCAGCTTGTTTTAGAACGAAATCTCGAAGGTCTTCAAATGACGGTATGTCATCAGTACCAATTTCAATTTCGAATCTAGCAACTGTATTGAATCTAACCGCCGTACAAGCATATTGAAAAGAGAAAATTTCCATTGATATGTAGGAAACCCTAAATTTTTCAGAGCTGCAATATTGTCCGTGAACGTGTCCACGAGTTTTCTAAGATTTTGGGAGGAAATATTATGGATTCGAGGAACATTTTTTAGCTCGAGATAATGAGCATTCGTAAGAAGTCTTTTGTTTTCATAACGTATTATCAAGGACTTGTAAGCAACAATATAGTTTCCATCCGAGATGGGGTTACACTTCACAAGTACTAATGGAAAACTGGATAGAGATGAGATTAGGTAATTGAATTTATCTATGTTTTTCAAAGAGGAATTTCCATGGAGTAAACTGTTGAACATGTCAATAAAGGTTTTCCATTGCTTGAAATCGCCATCAAATTTAGCAAGTTCGATTTTTGGCAATCTCACATGACTCACTTCAGATGGACTTGGGTTGTTTGCAACATCGACTGTATTGAATAATTGAGAAAAAGTAGATTTTGCTGCATAATAATGAGTGTAAAAGCCTCTGGATAGAACTTTGAGTTGCTCATTGTCATATGCGTCCGGTGAAGTGAGGAGTTGCTCAAGAACTGCATTATGGTTTTCAAAGCCTTGATAAATATTTTCCAAGTGCGATCACATTGATTTAAATAGAGAATGAAGATCCACAGATGTTTTGGCAGCTTCTGCTATTTCAGCAATATCGCTCATCCGGTCTATACAAATTTGTTGAAGAGCCCGACATTGTTTTATTTTATTAGTATTCGCCGTCATTTCGAATTATTACTGGATTACTAAATAACAAGCTTCAAGTTGAGTGTAGATTGGATGATAAGTTAAAAAAAAAACCAAACGATTCGATCAGTTGACGTCTTGGGTTTTTTGCCATTTGAAGAAAATTAAATATGTTTGTCTGAGAACCAGAGAGTCTGAACAAAACAAACGAAACGAAAATTTTCAAGAATTCACAATTTCCGGATCGTATGGACCATGTTAAATATTGAGTGACTTGGTGAACTGTATTCAATAGGTCTTTGAAAATTATCGACCTTTTGTTTAGAGGTGCTAAAGAATGAGTTTCTTCAGCACGTAAGGAGTTACTGAAGACAGAGAGAGAGAGACAAAACCTTTTAGAATATGTCCTGTGTGAGTACGACCGTAGTTTACAAGAGCGTTTTCGGTACTGTTTGCACTCCGAATTCCCAATTTAGGTGCGCGATCTTCCTCTCGCGGAAGTCACAGAAAACCACAGTCATTTCGCGATAGATGAGACAAATAAAAGTGAAAACAAAAAACTCTAGTTATTCAAACACAATATACAGGGAGATGGTGACGGAACAGATAGGCTGATAAGTACGTGAAGGTATTAATCAAATTCGTAGCTGTTGCAGATATGGAGAGTGTGGGCTCTTCTGTAGTTTTTTCTGAATTTGAACCATGCACAGGCCATCCTAGTTTACATTTCGTACGATGAGAGAACGTTCAAATTCACAGCGTATTAGCCTAGTGACTATTAGGTTGATGTTATTCTGTCCTAAGAGGATCATTGGTGTTTCATCGTCAATGTTTTTGATTGGGAGGTCCTCCAAGTGCTGAAACGTCTTCCACTTTTCCATATTCACAGTTTGAGATGGAAGCGAACATTTCTCAACTGTTCTTGCATTAGACATTACATGTACCTACCAAATACCAGAGATTTTGATGGTTACTCTTTCTGACGTGACAAAAGTGGAACTTATTCGTTTATTTGAAAGTGGTTGACAACTTATTGCATTTGTCAATTGAATACAGAGAGATTCTTCATCTACATAAAGACCAAGGTTTTGAAAATGCCTTCATCGATCATTGTGACTGTTAAAGCTTCGTCACACAGTGCTACAATATGCAAGGCTCTATTTGGTCAATGAACCTTCACTGGGAACATTCGTAGTAAAATAGTCCTGGTTTTGTGTTTCGTTGAATGAACTACGTCGTTCTTATTTTCTGAAGCAGCAATTTATTTAATTTCCTGAAAGGTAGGTTTCATGAAAACAAGGATGATGGAAAAGTTTACATCCGTTTGTACCACATGCCTGCCTTTTCCTGCATTTGAACTTTAAATTTCCCTTGCCTAGGCAGAAAAGCTCAACTTTTTGCCTTAGATTACTTTTTATCATTTTTCAATGTCGTCTGACTTCAACTTGGGACATATTTCTTCATTGTCCTTAGTTTCACAATATAAACAAACTAATCAACTTTTTTATGCTTGGTACTGATAACGGTTTCACTTTTTCTTTATATTTCCTTTCGTCTCCAACTGGACTTGTTTTCAGTTGTGTAGGGTTGCTTTGGAGAACTCACAAGAGAAGCTGCGGTTAAAATCTCATTCATCCAGATCGAGAAGTCTTTTAAGCACTCAGACCTTTCTCTTGATCATTTCTTCTCATCTGAGTTGTAACATATCAGGTAATTTAAATAGAAGATCCTTCACCAGCTGTGGACTTTTAAGGTAATTAAAAAAAAGTAGAGTTTTCATGGTCGCAACTCAATTTCCTCACTCCATTTGAAAATTGTATCAAATTTTCTATATTCGTGTTTCTTATTTGTGGAATGGACTTGAGTATTGTTGTCATCACTTCCATCGCGTGATCAGGCCTCCCAAACCTCACGCGTAACGTGTCAGTAATCAAGTTCATTTTGATAGATGTCAACAGCATTCAAAAAATGGTTGAATTTGATTCACGTCTCAAATCATTTCCGTACTTAGATTGAGATTTCGTCGTTGGATTGATTCCACATTTTTGTAATTCCTTGATAGGAATCCACCAAAAACTGGAAAGTCGTTATCAACGATCTATCTACTCATCAGCTGGCTGTGTCTGGACTGGACTGATATAAACGGTTTGTCTGCACTTTGAAGAGGTAGGGTGTTGCTTGATGCTGCTTGATGTTGGTGTGTGTGGCCAAAATCATTTGACCACACGTAGTCCGGGAACAAACTTTGAGCCATACCAGCGCTTTGTCTTCTCGCTCGTGGACCTTCATTTCCATCTTCATTGTTCGCAAAAAAGACAAAGAAAAATTATTACCACTGAATATTTTTCATCTCTATTTGATCGATTTCAATTCATTTGCGTTTTGGATTTTTTTAACGATAAAAGTCCCAAATACAATTTACTGAAGTTTTGTATTCATAAACTATTGTATAGTTGAACGTCAAGGTATGTTGCACTTATATTGTGAAAATCTCAGAATGAACTGTAATTAACAATTTCATTGTCATCAATATCATTATTCGAATATTTTTTCCATTTGCATTTCTGCAACATGATGAATACATTTTCATTATTTCCGTAGTTATTTCATTTTCTATGAATTTTTCTGAACCTATCAGTGCTATTTTGGTCAAAGATTTGAGGGTTATTTGCAAACATTTATAGCACTCGATAAATACTGACATCATCACGTTAATACTTTCATCATGATTAATATAACTCATTCTAAAAACGTCAAATTTATAGTGTATTTGTTCTTTCATATGTAATTAATGGTCATTATCATTATTTTTAAAAATTTCATTTCATTTCGAGCATTACCACCAATTTAGTTTTATGGAACATAAAAGTATACTACTTTTATTCATGCCGAAGTCAGTTGAAGTGAAGCCAAGAATATTTTCACTAATATAAATTCACACCAAGTCCTCCATTTGTGAAAAATCGAAAACTGAACATTTTCCGTTATTCACTGATAATACTTTTGAACTCTTTCAACAACTGTTTGTAATTCCAAGCTCTCAGCAGTTTTTTAGACGCTGAATTTGTTGCTCGGAATCTTTCTTGATGTATTTTATCACCAGTGGTCCCGAAGACAAGTTCCCATTTCTCAGAAACTTGAATGACTCCTGCAATAAAGTTTGACAACTCTTCAAAACACGGTCACTAATCGAAAAGTTATGAAATGCTTCTTTCTCGATGGCAGTTGCTCGATTTAGGATACTAAACACATGCAGCTAGTCAAGTCCTTGCGATTCTTTTAATTCCATTTTGACAACTTCTCCTTTCTTTCATCAGGTATTGCAAGTGAGTTGAACTGTGAAAAAATTCACCGCTGATTTATTCGTTGTAACTTTCATCCCGGTTTCTTGTTATGTAATTGAGAATGCCGATACTAGAAAAATACCAAAATTTTATTTTGGATTTGTGTTATTTTGTGAGATTGTTGTCCATTTTAAGTTCAAGACACAGCTTCAAAGATGGTGGTTCAATCAATTAATCATATTACTTGAGAAGTTTAGAGGCGTACTAGGTATGAAACAGGAATTATTCAGAATATAGAAAATCTTTATGGTTTAAGAGGGGGAATTGAATAATTATGAATCTGCTTGAATAAAAACTTGATTACTTAATATTCGATGATAAATTATATGCAATTCGAGAACGATTTATTTTATTAGCAGCGTGTGATATTAAAAAAGAATATATTCTGAATATCGTTAAAAGTATGAACCACGCATTGCTACAACTCACGATATCGTTCAATAAACATTTGATCCTACAGAACGCATTAATGCCATTAAGTAAAACTCATAACTTGTACAACAGTATACAAAGTTGTATTATATACAAATTGTAAAATGAAAATATTATAGTATCGCTTATATTAGACTGAAATAATATCTGTATGTAATATAAGTGAACAGTTTTGTATTTCTTAGTCTAATTTTTTTTCTGCCTATTTTTCACATGTGAAATGACCATATGGTTCATTTATTTATTGTTGATTCCATTTCAAAATCAATAAAATGAGGTTCTCTGTATTCTTCATATACGTTCAATAAATCCTCTCTGTTTTTTATTCAAAATAAGATATTTTCGTTGGGGTCAGTTGTATTTATTTCTGAAAAGGGAATTTACAAGCTATTTACTATCCTCCTAAAATGAGTTAGAGAAAAATCAGACTGGAAATGAATAACTCAATTGTTGACGTTGTCTACCCTGTCACATTTGTAGTTGACTAAAGAAAAACTAACTAGTGGATTCTTTTCTGGCCGCTAAGTAGCCTCTGAAAGTTGTTAAACTTATCTGATGAAATTAGGCAATACTTGATGAAAATCCATAACGTATTTAACACATTTTTGAGAGTTTTCTTTGAACAGTTCACAAAACCCCAACACGTGCTTCATAATTTAATACGAATAGCTCAAGCATATTCATATACGCCCGAGAATTGAATACATTCAGGAATATGGTCATGTATTACTATTGTTTCAATGAAAGTCTCTAGCAATTTTCCTCAAGCGGTGGAGTGATGAATCATTTACAATTATGTGCTCTATAGGTATACAGAGTGGGTCACTTTGAATAGAGAAGTTACTGTAACTTTTCTCCTGTGAAAAATTTCTTGCTTTTATAAAAACATTACCAAATCACTTTTTTACGTACAATTCAAAGCTGTGAAAACTTATTTTTTCAAATGAGATATCGATAGTTATTGTTGAAAAACTTTTTTTCAATGAGACATCCTGTATATTCCTGAATATTTCAAAAAACCGAATAATTGCCTTTCCGAAATATAGCACACTGGGTGTTTTGCTAGAATCATCTTTGAAGTACAGAGCTTTAGGTTTTTTAATGTATACTTTGAAATGCACACTTTGATCATGTAGGCTTTGGACAATGCGGCGATATAACAGAATGAAAATTTTTATTGGTAGCTGCCAAATTTTGATTTGAGCAGTAAAGACGCTCTTGAGTTAGTGATTTTTGTTCGAAGTTCAAAAATATTCGCAATGACGTATGAGAATTATGAAAAATGGGGTATATAGAAACCGGAGAAATGCGAAAGCAGCAAGTAATTTGTATCACGAGAGGTATCCAGAGAGAAGACAACCTTTCAGAGACATTTTCGCAAGATTTCAACAAAATATAATTCATGGTGGTCAAATTGAAGAGAAAATGCCGAAATTATATGAACCAAATAGGGATAAAGAGTTGGAAGAAATGATCGTTTCAAGGCGTCAATGCGAAATTTGAAAATATCAACAGGCCTACCAAAAACTATCGTTAGGAGAATTTTGTAATCAAGTGTGTGATTTTTCGTTTAATTGTTTGAAAGTGCCGTCTCTCTCATTGCTCTGGCCAAAAGCCTTTCAACTGAGCACCTTTCCTCTATGTAGCGCTACCATTGTGAAGGGAACCCCATCTCCTCCTAACACTCCCCCCTCACGCTCCATCGACGCATGACGTTGACAACGCGGGAGGACGAATTAGCGGGGAAGAAGACCCTTTTTCTTTTCTTTACTTCAACCAAATTTCTAAAATCGAAATACAACTATGTAACTAACTGCAACTTTATCCTTAATAAATTCCTAGAAACAAAATACAACTGCAAACCTTATCCTTCCACAATGCTCCAATTTCCATTATTTTTTTCTTTATATATCCCTCATCCCTTTTTACCCCAACTTCAGATCCTTTCAAATTAGGCAAATGTATCTTCTCTGAATATTCTATTCAACTTTCCTTGTCCCATCGCCCAACTTGCCAGGTCTGGGTAGCCTGACCAGATTCTCAGGTTCCCATATACTCCGCTCAACTGTTAGCAGTAGCTGACCTCTTTCTCTCTCTCATCCGTTACTCACCACGTTCTCTGCCCATTCATTCACGAATTATCCAATCTTCCCTTCTTCGATTTCCTTCCCTTAGTGTCACCTACCATTTTTCTCTTTCCGTACGTTCCTTCCATTCACGCCACCCAGTCTTATCCCTGTCCATGTATCTCTCAATCACGTGATCTGTCGTTTCTCGTACCCCATATCCACAGGGGAATGGCAATTCCGGTCCCAGGTTGAATCTAGCCAGGCATCCTGAGAAGTTACCGTTCCCTGTCAACTGTACCGCCTTCCTCGGCAGATCCAACGAGTCATGCCCGACTGTTTCACAAAACTTGTAAAACAGCCACCCGGTCGTACCACTCTCCTATGTTCTTTGCCAATCACCCTCGATGCATTCCTTCATTCTCTTTCGCTTTTCATTCTTACTACCTACCTTTCTCACCTCGCACGACACTTTCTTTCAATTTAGCCCTTTGGTTACCTCCTCGTGCACCTTCCGATTGCCCAGATTGTTCCTCAATTTTTCTCTGTGTCATAACTATCCTCTTATTTTTCGTTCACCCCTTTTTCATACTTTCTACAGTCACCGCGGAGTCACTATCATCACGCTCTCTTCTATACTCCACATATCCATCACCCTCTCGATCGCAATCAGCTCCGCCTCATGTTCATTGACCCTTTCATCCCCTGTAACCCATTCTCCCCCATCTCTCTCCCATGCCCTACTCTTCCCTCTTCTGACCTTATCGCGGCGTCCACATGTACCTCAGTCATTCTTTCTCTCCCCGCTTCTCCCAGCAATATCCCTTGCATCCATGGAGATACCCTATCTCCTACTTTCACTCTGCTCTCAATCTTTCTTGTACCGTTTATATAAAAAAAAATAGGAAAAGATAGAACAGAAAAAGTAACTAATATATGCTATTCAGTAATTTTAAAACTATTTTATTGTATATTAGGGAAACCTATTTCTGAAATAAAGAAAGACCGTTTATACTCCATTCCCAGTACTTTGCCCCCGCTTCCACGTGTAGCGGGGCTATACCGAAAATCAGCCGTCGGCATCGTCCTGTACGCCCCACTTGAGGCGATCAAAAAAGGCCTCTGCGCTGCACTCAGTTGCTGTATCCCTCACGATTTGATCTCTACAAACACTGTGGAGATCAAATCGTGAGGTGTTGAAATTCTATGGATCTTCATCAAGTAACGGCCAAATCAATCTGAAAAAAAATCTTTGCTGTTGATGATGGGTGGTCGTGCTGGCGAGGATAGGTTTCAGACCACATTTTGGTTTTGGGCAGGTTTTATTCCGCTCTAAAAACCGAGCACCCTCCCAGCTGGAAACTAGTCAACCCAGTTACTTTAAGAGGAATCCATACCCACTTTGAAACGATTTTACTTATAATTTCACGAAAAGTTGTTTGATTTTCAT
>WOGO01002383.1:0-15922 GCA_015342085.1 Leptinotarsa defecta | reverse complement strand
TTAATTGTCCCTTATACATGTTTTACTTTACTAGACTTTGCCAATAAGATGTTTATATCTTGGGTAATAAAGCATATTTTGATTTGATTTGATTTGAAATCAAACATAGTTCTTCTTTTAATGTATTTTTCACAAATTTTTTATGTAAACATTTCGAGTAAAAGGTTTTTCAAGCTGGTGTTTGTTTTACCTTTTTTTTTTGTTTTTGACCAATTGTGTTATTTTGACTATTTATTGGCAAAATCTATTTACATTCAATTCACAAATGTCACCTTCAAGTTTTTCAACTAACATGTACAAATCCACATTAAGGGTTGGGCATGTGAGAAATGACACCAGCAGTAACTTCGAGCATTTGAGCATGAGTAGAATTTTTTGAAACCGTACGAAACATGTCCTATTTTTTTATTCACATTCTTTACCATTCATATTCGTAGGTAGTTGAAACCACAAGTGATAAAAATATTTTCGAAAATGTCCTGCTTGCAAATAAAATTGTGATAGGTAGAATTGGAACCTCTGGTCTAAAATGAATCTGTTTTCCACACCAGAACGAAATCACTGTCTCTTGACAAGCATTTCGATAATCAAGTTAGCATCATCAGCAGAGACATTTTACTTTTTATTTTCAGTAGTGAAGAATATTTTCAGTAAAAAGTAGTCTTTTTGTGATTTTTCCTATTATATATCAAGAAATATATCAATATATAAAGAAATATATCAAGGTCGGAAAGTTTTCAAAGCGACATCCTGTGAAGATATACTTATCAAGTATTTTTAATGGGATTCCCATCAGTGTCATCTTTTAGGTAAAAAACTGTACCGATTTATTCAAAATCAATACAAAACTCGCTTCAGAAGAAAATTTTGGTGCCTACTTCATATCATTTCCTAAAGAACATGCTAATCTGAGCAAACAAATAAAGGATTCATTACAAACTTCAGGGAATAAATACGAGAAAGTGAAACTTATACAAAGCAAAATAGTCTCTACTTCAGAATGGTTGAATAAGATTGGAAAATTATTAACAACCCAACTGGCATCAAGATTTGTGGAAGAGTATAAAATTCAAGATGAGTCAGTATTATTCCTAGCATATGGAAACAAAGATGAGGTGGTAAGAGAAATAATATTGCCTATAGCTCTTCAAATAATACAGGGTAGTCAAAAGAAGACCAAATAAAGCCTGCCAAATCAAAATTATGTAGTCATTATCAGGAACTGTGTCAACATATTAGGAAAAGAAAGAACCTGTTAATTTTTTTTATTGAAACTGGCTTTTTAGGTAAAAATGACCATGTCATTTTTACCTTCAAGGGAGAATATCAATCATCCCATAATTTTTAATTGGCAGAGGGGTGGACTAAGATGTTGTTTGAAGGCTTTTCTCATGATTATTTCTGATAGTTTTGAAAAAAGTACATTCGAAAATATGAATTTATTTAGATGACTTGCTAATTTAGTTGATTAAATATTCATAGTGATGACCACTTGTGTCCATCGACGGTACTCGTTAACAATTTTATAGAGACAGATCTTCTAAAGATGCAGGTTGATTTAGCATTTGAACAAATGTAAATTTTCAATGCTAATCTCTTATAAAAATATCCGGAAAATAAAAATTCAATGACTACTGTAAAGATAATTTCAAAGGTTTTATTAAAACGACCTCTTACTCAAACTCCCATGCCATTTGAAATCCTGATAATGGCTCTACATCATTTTGATTTGGCTACCCTGTACATATTCTCCCATCATATTGCTTCCTTTAGCTCTCTCTATTGGGTAAAGTCAGATTGGAATATGTTAATTTCTTGGAAAACCTTGGCATGACAATTAGGAAGAAAGGAAATCATCTTCTGTGGGTCGTTGATTTTCCCTTATTTGAATTATCTGAAAATTCAAGTCAGTTGCAATGTGTGCACCATCCTTTCACCGCACCCCATCCAGATGATATGAGTGATCTTGAAATCAATCCACTAAAGGTAAATAAATATTCACATGTAGATTAAAACACATCAGAACTCTTCTCAAGACTCATTTCAGCGACCAATTAAACTGAATTCTGAAAAAACACATGTCAAAAAAGTAACAATTGTACTTTTTCAGTATTACAGTCCCTTTTGAATGTATAGAAGGTTTATTTCAATCTATAAATTATTTCTAGAGATCTAAAACTAAAATCCATTTCTTATTTTTCATACCAGGTGGCTACTTTTCTAATGGCATTGTATTGGCGTGTCAAATGGAGTGGAAGTTACATACTCAGATCACTATCTATTGGTGAATATAAAAATCAGATAAAGTTCTAAAAATATTAAAAAATTATGTTTCTGTTATTTTTAGTAATATCAAAAAATGTTACTTTGCTTTCACTTCAGGCAGTAGGTACATTCTATTTGGTTTGACCTGAAGATTTGAAATAAATCGATTCCTATTCTCCATAACCATCAAGAAACCTAAGACATTGAAGCACATTTTTTTCAGTACCCTCAATTAATTTTTCTTTCAATAAACTGCTCATTAAAATTACTCAACTCTACACCACTGGTGTAGAGAATATGAAATGTCTAATTTCAAATTGTTCTCATTATCTTTCAATCAATTTTTTGATATCAACGAAATTATCAAAAGATGATCCAAAAAAATGGAATTGTCACCTTCTCCTTTTTTTTCAGTGTCTCGAAAACCAGACCCAATATGTTTGATTCATTTAACTGAGTCTGCAGTTTAAAAGATAAGATACAATTCTATTAAAAAAGTGGTAACCACTATTTTCAAAAGATTCAGCTTCTCATTACAATTATTTCAAATCTGTGATTATAGAAAGCTGATTTAAATAATAAATTTCATGTTTCAGAAGTTAAAATAAAAGAAGTTTAGGATTTTTTGTAATTTCAACGGTTATTTATTTTTTATAATTGTGAATTACAAATGAAAATTACTAAACCATCAATTTAACATTTTAGGTTAGGTCTCTTGCGTACGATTTAGTGATGAACGGACAAGAAATAGGGGGTGGTTCTATTAGAATTCACGACCCAGCACTTCAAAAACGTATTTTGGAAAAATTAAACATAGAAACAGATTCTATGCAACACATCCTGGACATGTTAGGCTCAGGATGTCCTCCCCATGGAGGGATAGCTCTGGGTTTAGACAGATTTCTATCAGTGTTATTGAATACAGCCAGTATTAGAGATGTTATAGCATTCCCAAAAAATTTTGATGGCAGGGACCCTCTTAGTGGAGCACCTTCGTCCATATCGGAAGAGGAACAGAGACTGTATCACATCAAAAGTGTACTTAGTACCAAGAAAAAATAGTTAAAGGTATACAGTGAACAGTTTATAGGTGTTATTGATGTCAGGAGTGGAAAAAACGTTGCCTCATCATAAAAACTCATCTGAATGATGATGATTGTTAAAGTTTTTGCTTTTTAATAAAAAATAACAAAGGTGATTTTATTTTTTGTTGCTCTCCAATTTATCATAATCATCTGCAATAGTCATTCATGAAATATTTACTCTTACATTCGAAATAAACATGATCTGTAGCGCTAGATATAAAGCAAAAAAAAATTCCCTTTATAAGTATAGACAAACATGAATAGGATGCACAAAGTTCCATATTTCTTTTTGATCCGACAGCAAAATTTGGGTGGATGTGCAAAGAAGTCCTCGCGCAGATCACTTAAAACTGACCTTGTTCTTGATTTGGGATAGGAAAGCATTATCATGCTGCATTAATGAACGCTTAACTATTTTTTCAAGACTAGTGAAAGATTCAAGTAATATTTTGGGATAACTGTAGTATCTTTTAGTAGAAAATTCATATTTTGTAAATTGTTGTTCAGTTGAAGTTTATTGGTAATGAATAGTCTCAAAATCAGTTTGAATTTTTGTTACTACTTTAATCAGAACTAGTGATAACTGAGATCCAAACCTTGATGCCCTCCACGTTTTTTACTTTCTTATTATATGCTATAAACTGCTAAAAATATAATTGCAGCAAGAACCAACAGAATCAAACGATTTTTGTAAGACAAGTACCTGTTATAGTTATGAACAGCATTATTTGTCCGAAAAAGGATGCTATTTTTGAATACAAACGCATTCATAGTGTGCATAAGCTTTTGAAAATTCTAACTTGTACATCCTTAGACAATGCTTGTACAACTTTGCCAACGTACCAGGGCTGAACAGTTCGTAGTGTAACTCACAGATGGCGCTACTAGTATCGAATCTACAGCTATCCATAACTTTCAAAAGACACATTTACATGTACAAATTTCACAGTGGCCAGACTATTAGTTTGTGCAATGGAGCATTTTGAGTGAAGCAACTTTGGTTAGTTTGAAGAAAATGGATAAAAATATTTATCCATAATGGTACATTTTAACTTAGATATTGAGTTAATTTATATGAGAAAGCAAATACAATGAGGAAGACTTTGTTCTAATGTGGAATATCCTCAAATAAATGTCAGAAATTATAACGATAAATAAACTACAGTGAACTATTCAACTATTTATTCAAGCCTACAACACAGAAACATAAATACTGGAATCACTGGAAACCCAAAATATATTAAGTACCAAGACCTATAAACAATTTTATAAAATTTTTTAAAACCTACAATAAATATGTACATTTAAAATTGGACAAAGAAAATCTTCAATCTTCTGCCGTAGGAGATTGTTGTTTGAGTTTTTCAACGTCATTGAAAATTACTTGGGCCCCACCTCCGCAGGTAGGTACTATGTCAGCTTTGTACAACTTTGTTTCAACTTCCCCATCCGTATCTTGATCTTGTGCCAATAAACAATATTTTGTTTGTTTGGGGTTGGTAACATCGGTAGCCTTCGTCAGCTTGGACACCGATTTCCGTTTTTTCATTGAGGGTTGCATGACTGTTCCCAAAGGTACTGGTTTGATCGAATTGTGTTCCAACCAAACCTGAAATAATTATTGAAACTCTTGAAATAAATATGATTATTTTATTGAACGAATATAATTTTTTTGAAGGAAATTAAAGTTCTTATCGACCTTTTTTTTTTGGGTATTTTCACCTTCCACTGAACATTGTCATGGAGAACTTTAAACCGGTACAGAAAGAGCAAAATGGGGATAAGTTACTTTGTAAATCCAAAAATTATTCACACAAATGTTCTATTTATAACCTGTATTTAATAATTTTGCCTATTAAAAAAAAACTAAGAATTTATACAGATACATACTTATATTTTTCAGATTGTGAAAGGTGAAAATACCCCCAAAAAAAGGTCGATAAAAACTATGATTATTTTATATACCAATTCTACAATTATTCAAATGTTACAAAGATAAAGTAGAAGAGGTTCAACCAAAGTAAAAAGTCAACATAAAATTTCCCCAGTAATATTGGGCTGAGCTTATGCTATGCAAAGAAAACACTATCACAGACTTTATACAATAATGAGAACAGAAATAGCTGCCTATATCTAGAGATAATAATAATGATTAGTGCCACTGCTCTCTCCACATCTGATTTACCTTGAGCGGATTCTCTGATAGATTTTTTGTGTGAAAATATATCAAACCTGAATATTATTTTTTGAATTGCTCAAAGAAAAAATTATTTATAACAGAACATTTTATTAAGTATTTCCAAAATTTGAAAAAACATGAATATTCTCTGAGAGGATTGAAACAACTGTCAAAAAGTGACATTTGGTTTTTCAAAAAGACGAGATGTGTTTTCTAACAACTGAGTTCAGATTACATACATATCATTTTATTATATAGATATGAGTAATTCATAAGAATTTTGTACAGGTAATTTTGAGTACAGTGACCATTCACTTCTACCAAACTGTCAAAATTTTGACATTTTTTTTAAAGAAAAGTCATAAAGACAGTTTTACTTTCATTTATAGTCGGACCATAACTGAAATTAAATTAAGGAAACTCAAGAGAGATTGGCTAATAATCTATATATATATCGTCGCTGTTAAATCAAACCGACATATGTGCAAAAATTAAGTTTTTTAGTTTTTGGTGTCAAAAAATTCTTTTTTTTCTCATCTATTTTTATGTTGAACCGGCATATCGTATAGTTCGATAAAAATCCTTCAGATGGCGTTAAGCCGGTATGCATTTACTCGAGAATAGCCATTTTGTTTATCAGTAGACAGATCTATTGCGCAATACGCCAGTCATTTCAAAACCTTCAAAGAGGAAACACATCAATCATGTAAGTAAAACTGAATTATCTCACAATACTGCGTTTTTGTTGGTACCCAGATATGACGTATTGGCAGATAATCCGGTTTGCACTCAAAATTAACGCGTTTATAGCAACCTGAACTATAACAAACCGGCATATATGCCGGTTTGTTCAAGATGGAGTAGTAGAAAGCCAAAAACTTTTTTTCCCAAAAACAGTATTTTTGTTCTGGGAAAGACTAGTTTTCAGGAAGAAAGGTTTTTGGTCTTCTGCTTCTCCATATTGATATAAAAAAATGAAGCAATCAAGTTCAAAATTAACCAGATTAACTGAAAATAGCACCGTGGATCTTTTTACTAAAACAAATGCCAAAGAGATAAGGGCCTACTTTTTCTCACAGCCGGATTAATTTCTAGGTATTGGGTAACTTAATTTATAGGTACTTGTATACATTTTAAAAATTGTGATAATTTATTTGATTTCTTTTTTGTTTCCTTTTATATTTACTGTTTTGTTTTATTATAGTTAGTAGTTCTTAAGCTTATTTTGTTATTGTAGTTTTATCTCTCTTACTTTTAATTACAATTCAATATTGTGTTTGTAGGAGTAAAAAAGTAAAAAAAGTAAAAAAAAAAGTAAAAAGCCAAAAACCTTTCTTCTTCGATATCAAAAGTAATATTTCAAAATCTTACCTCATCTGCAGATCGAGATCTTCTACGCCTAGAGTTACAACCATTTACAATTCTACGAGAGTATTCAGAGGAAGGCGTTTTGGGTGTCTGCGGAGGAATATTCTCCATTTCTAGTTCTGCAGGATCAACAATGACTTCAGTTTGTAGTGCTTCTCTAACTTTTTGAAGTTGAATTTCTTTAGCTTTCCATGCGGCATTTATATGATCCCTCTGTTTTTTCAATTTCGAGTCCAACTCTTGGCTCATCTTCTCGCTTGCTAATGCAATCTTTTGCTTCACTTTCTCTTTTTCCAGGATGTTTTGGTTCAGTTTCAAATCTTTTTCATTGATAGTATTATGGAGAGATCTGATGACATCCTGAAATTCTTCATTTTTAGCCTCCAGATTACTGTTTATTGTTTCTAAATTGGTTATTTTACTGAGAAGCATGTTGTTTTTTTGTTTATACACATGAAACTGTCCTTTGTATCTATTAGCATCCTGTTCATTCTTCAAACAATCATGTTGTATATCAACAAGTTTTTTTCGAAAATCGGAACTAGAGTTTTTTATTTCGGTGTTCAATTCTTTAACTTTTGGCTTAGTTAGTTTCAGGGCCTTTATTACACTGTCAATAGTTGTTCCACATTCATCGATATCATCAAAGTTAAATTTCACCCACGGAAGCTCTGGCATAACAGAGAAAAGAGCTCGTGTATTCACTTTGGCAGGCGTAGCAATTCTTTTTGTAATAGTTTTTTTGATATTAACAGAAGTTTGCTTTGGTGTTGGTTTCACTATTTTAACATCCTGTGACATTTCAGCAAATTTCATCACATGCAAGTTTTCCTCTAGATCACTGAAGGAAGGATTTACACATACTATCATCTGCACATTACCTTCACCTTCAAAGTAGTTTTTGAAAAGGTAAGTAAGTCTGCTGTCTCTGTATGGGACAACTTTGTTTATCTTTGACCGCTGGTTTTCCCGAAGGATTTCCAGACATGTTCTCAAACTCATTAAGGAGTTGTTTATACAGCTAGCTTCTTTCAACCTACATGAAAAATATATATATATATTAGATCATGTTTGTATCAAGCTGTGCTATATATGCCACTGCACATTACATTTAATGAAATACAGACGCAATTATGTTCACTATCTGAACTGTGAAAATGATAAAATCTTTCTTATTGATTATGCTAAAACACGAAAGTGATTTCAAAAAGTCAATTTCTGAAATTTCTCTTAAACCTTGAAATAAGATCCCTGTGCCTTCAAAAAAAGGCTACATAGAAATAAGAAAATGTTTTTAATGACAAATTAAGAGGGCAGCACCAGTGAAATTGAGGTTTTTGCAAGATGATAAACATGTGGTTAAAACTATGCAGGTATTTTTGGGTAAAACCAAACATAAATCATGAAGATTTATACATATCTGTTTTTCAAAATTTACAAAAAACACTTTTTGAAAATAATGTACTTTCTTGGGTATCAAATTAGGGTTGACAAAATCAATAGATGATGTTCTATTTAGGAGGTCATAAAATTTAGGATTTGACAATACATTTTGCTCAATAATTGCAAACATCATTATTCCACAAAATTCATCCCAGAAACTTACTCATGTCAAATTTCAGCCATACCTATAGGTGCAATTTTGGCAAAATGTAAAAAATATAAAAATTTTGTAATTAAATTTTCAATTGCTTATATCTGGCGAAATTTTGGTCGGATTTAGACTTAACCCCCCAAACATGTTTTCCAGTTATACTATTTACCTAAAACTTCATATAGGCTTACCTTGCACCAGTGTTTTGTGTCCTACTTGTCCTCTCGGATCCTGCCAAGTCAACCAGACTCAACTGAGCCACAGTAAGCAAATTTTTCTCAGGGATAATAGGTTTTCCATCACTATTAAATGTTATTTGCTCCAACTGTACTATTCTTATGGTGAATATGGAGTGGCTTCGACTTGACTCTGCGTTCAAATTAGTGTATGCCATTTTTTTTCTCTTCTGGCCTGCACTAAACACCTCAAAAGCCTCTTGGGCACTCTTAACTTCTACTTCTATAACTCCATTTACGTACATGTTCCTCTGACTGTCCTCTCGTAATATTTTGTTTTGTAAAGTTTTACCACTCTGAGATTCATCCAGCAAATCATAGACGTTATTATTATAAATTTCAATATATGTTATGAATACTGCATATATGTTATTTTCATTGACAAGAGGAATTTTTGTGCCTTCATTGCAGAAATCAACTTTATCCACATTTAATTTTCTGTTATTCTTGGGTGTTTTTCCTACAGTTCGATTTTCTGCCAATCTATCTTGTGCAGCGTCTTCCTCTGTCTGTATTTCAAAACCGTTCATTCTGTCAGACTTTATAATAAATTTCGGAGCTTGTAGCTCACCTATAGTGTTGAATATGGTATAAATACATCTCGGCAATATACCAGGATTATTTTCATCACCAGTAAGAGTATACGTTTTTCCTGATCCTGTAACGCCATAAGTGAATAAGAGACCGTTTTTGCCCTTAAGCAAATCTTCCAGTAGAGGATAAGCTAGATGATCAAAAATTTCTTTCTGGGTGGAATAAGATGTAAATATATGCTTGAATCTGTAACGTATTTCTTTTTTTATTCCTTTGTATTCAGATATTACAGAAACTTCCTGGGGAGACAGTAGTTTCATTGCTGGTTCAGAGCCTTTTATAAGAGGCCGTAATCGACAATAAACGTGGACTGGTTCTTTTTCTGATTCGGAACTTGAAGACAACGTAGTTTTTTCTCTTCTCAATTTCCTTGGTGTAGGAGTAAATTTTGTAGCAGCAAACATTTTGATAGTAAATTTTTAACTTAACGAACTTCACAAATTCCAATTTCAAACAAGTTTTGACATTGACACAAAACGGTTTTTCGACGTTGCCATGACCACCCATCGTTAACGATATTATAGAGTAACTCTACTCTTTGTCACAGATGTAGAGGCGATGTCTAATGCGCAACCATTGATTGCTTATGAATGCACATCAAATATCGATGAATAAACTTACTTGGCTTCTAGAAAATTTCTAGCGTTACAAACTAGAATTGTTTGTAGAACTCAAATTAGGTATACTAACTTCTCTCAAACAAAAATGGTTTTAAAAATATTACTTACTTGACTCCTAGAAATTTGTACTGTTACAAACTAGAATTGTTTGTAGAACTCAAATCAGAGATAACAATTTTTCTCGAACAAAAATGGTTTTTAAAATATTTATGTATTTCTGAAGTTGTTCGGCAATAGGTTGTTTTCTGTTTACTTATACGTTAATAGTTTTTAAACATATTCAAATATTACTTCATGCAATTGTTTCTGCTAACAATGACGCTTTAGACGAAATAATTCAATCTAAGAACTCGGTTAATTCTGAGGGGCAATGAATCACCGTGAATGAATTCGAAATGTGGTAGACCTAGCCCATTTATCTATATCAGCTCTGCTACCAAATCCTGTTATATCCATTCACCACAGTACTTTCTCTCGATGTATTATATACCGATGAAACGCGAATCGAGAGTCTCTACTTTTATTCTGGTATGGAAAAAGTGTTTTCCATAGATTCATATTACGCCATATGTCCCAATTCTACTTGTCAAATCTAATATGTTCAGGTGTGAATTCAGAGATTGGTCAACTAAAAACACTGGTCCATTCAAGCACAGAATTCCATGAATATATAATTCATTTAATGATAATAAATAATTTCCAAATCCTAAATTGAAACTTCATTTCGTAGATTATTCAACCTACCAGAAAATAGTTGGTCCCTTTTCAATATTCAATCATCGTTCATAACTAACTATTACAATTCATTTTTATCGGCAAAGTGTCTCATAAATTTCTCATTGAAATGATTCATTCATCAAATAACTCTATAAGGTCAGCAAGGGCTCTTTAATACCCGCTAGAGCCTTGAGACATTTAAAACGACCAAGAAATTGCGACTCACCCACCGTCACTTCGTCTAACAATCAATGAAATCTTCACCGAAATAATTTCCCGTTTTCATAATACACTGTGGTATAATGCGATTTCAGACTCAACCTCTTTCATTCAGTCTATGTGTTCATAGATGTATATAGCTGTTGTGAGGAGAATCTAGAATATTTTATTAAGGTTATATATGTGGTATTTGCCGAAAAAAAGATACATAGTGTGTCAAAAATTGAGTTTTGACTTAACGATGGTTCCGGACACTTGAAAGCATAATCTTTCACTTGAACTTCGTCAAACTTGCGAAAAAAAATGTACACCTTTATTTGGTAATCGTATGTTCAGAACCGTTCCGTGAAAAAATCTACGGGTACAGGTACAGCAGATTTTTCAAGTTCTACGATGCTGATGCGAGAACAATTCAGTTGTGTATCATTCAAATTCTCCTTAAACTCAGTTTCACAAATTTCTGATGTAATATTTAAACCAGAATTTGCAGAAGATTCATCTTCATTATATACCGCAGCGTATATCCCATTGACAATGTCGAACTCTTTATCGAAAACCTCGAGATTTTTTAAAAATCGTATCGTGTTCATTTCAATAACATATAATTCATGAAAATTCACAATTCACGATGAAGTTCTCACGAAAATTACGAAACTGAAAGAAAACATTTGTGGTAATAAGATGGTTAACCCAAAAACGAAAAGGTTACTTTAGAAAAGGTAACTTCAATCAGCTGCATTGTAGTCCTATCACAGACTCGATAACAGAAGCTACCGCCACACTAAAACGAGAATAATCATCGTAGATTGAAGGAATGACATCGCAGATACCCGACCAATGATATCGAGAACTTACACCCCACTGAAGAAGTGTACATTGTAGTAATACACTGCGAAACTTCAAAAGTTTTTTTCTCGAAAACTTGTTTTCGTACACTATGTACCTTTTTTCGGCGAACACCATATATATCAATATATAAAAGCAATCTATCATCTTAAGAAGTGTGCATTTTGGATAATCATTTTCAAATGCATGAATTCTTTGTTTTTCTGTGACATGCGAATCGAGTAGCATAAAAAGAATTGCCATGATAATAATCATACAATTTTCACAGATTTCATTTCAGATGCGTTTCGCTACACGGTAGCTTCATCAGTTGAACTTTTTACAGTTCAAAAATCTAAACAAACCTAGTTGTGGCACAGAAGAAGAAGAGTACTATAGTTACTCTCCTATGGTTCTGGTGTGTAGAAAATGCTTCCAATAGACTCATTTTTCGAAAACAACTATTTTACTCCGGAAGTTCCAATTCTATCTAAAGTCTATAGTGTCTGTCTAGTTCAAGATTGTGCATTAAAAATTATGTTTGTTTGATAAATGCAATTGAAAATAGTGCTGTCATCTTTTACGACAGCATATTCATTAATAAATTTAAAATTATGCCTATATATGATATATAGGCATAATTATAATAAATCATATAAACTAGACTTTAGGGTCTAGAGCCTGGTGGAAACCCTAATTTAGAATCTCTTTTTTTAAAGATGTCAAATGTCAGTGATGTCACTTTAAATTTATAAACAATGTTTAAAACAACGAATTATCCCCAAAAAATTATTTAAGTGTTTTTTCCATTCATAATCGTGTGACGAAATATCCTAAATTTATTAATGGAGTGTGAGGAATTCCTTTGAAACAATGAGCACCAGCTACTCTACAGCACTGTCACATATTATTTTGGCAGGAACTGGAATTTACTGCTATTTGGGAGTAAATGATCATAGCCTGTATTTTCCACAATGCTCTTTCGGGTCAATAATCGTCAATTCCTTATTGGGAGTATGGAGATGGGGTATGTATTTTAGGACTATACTTCATGAAGAACCTGCTTATCAACTGCCAAACCTTGACCTATTATAAATAGGTTTTACCCATCATATGAGTTGTTTATATTCCAGGTAATCCCTCCTATGGAAGAAATTCGAACGGACTCTACAAATTTACCTCTTTATTACAAGACTTACTGGCGCTTCCATGTATCGTTTCAACAGAGTTGTTGCAATATGGCTACATGAAAGAAATTGCATATGCCTATACATTGGTATCTGTACTTCCACTGATAACATATATTTGTGATAACAGAAACATGAGTAATGACTTATTGAACACAATTCTGGGAGCTAACTGTATAACACTTGGGGTATTATCATTCTTACACCAAAATTACTTTGGTATTGCAGCTTGTGTTTCATATGCATTTAATCATTTTTTGGTAAGGAACGATGATGAGACTTATTTTGACATACCTTCTCAGGATTTATACAACTATGCCATGTGCTTTTTTGCATTTTTTGGACTAAAAACTGTTTTGGATTGAAAAGATTGACTGTTAGCTTCATGCTGTTTGCATATCACTGTTGTATTTCGTCTATTTTTGTATACAAATTTTGAATGTACAAATAACCGATATATATATAATAAAGTTGCAATATTTTTCTGCAATTTCGTTCTTTCTTGAAAAAATACTTGTATGTTCGTCTCAAGTCCCCCCACAGGACATAGAGTGATAGGAATATATTACTGATTAAAAGACTTAATTTTTTTACTAAGGTTAACCTACTAGTTATTTTCAAGGAATTTTAATGCAAGTTACCTGTATACTATTTTGACATGTTGTTTTG
Source organism: Leptinotarsa defecta (assembly GCA_015342085.1). Classification (NCBI taxonomy): domain Eukaryota; kingdom Metazoa; phylum Arthropoda; class Insecta; order Coleoptera; family Chrysomelidae; genus Leptinotarsa; species Leptinotarsa defecta. The sequence continues at coordinate 2,364 of WOGO01002383.1, read as the reverse complement.
AGTTTATAAAGTAAGTATAAATATATAAATCAGAAGTAAATAGTTGCTCAACTCTTAACTTTTAAAAGGTAGGTAAGGAGGTAGGTAAGGTAAGGACGAATATCAAAGTTGGATAAAATTTAAGTAAAAAAGTATCATGTTCAGTTCTATTTGATTGGAAAGGCAATAGGGTTGCATTATTCTTTGTTACCAACTTTTTTAATGGTCTTGATTACTCGCTTGATAGGTATTTGAATTCTCTATCCAAATCCAGTAATCCATTTCTGACTAAATAGTTGTTTTATATTCCAATAAGTGTTTACCATTGACTTCCTTTTAATAATGAGGTTTTTTTTACAAATTCTCTGGGATAGACTGCTGTTGGGTAACATAAATTTTAGATTTCACGAATCCCCATGAAAAAATCCAAGGGCGTCATATTAGGTAAACTTGCAGATCATTCTAAGAGACAATATTTGCATATCCACTGGTTTTGATAATTGTCATCTAGCAATTTAAAACCAGCCTGTGATAATAAAGAGGTACTTCTTATGTCTGAATCATAATATCAGCATCAGCTGAAAACTCAGAGCCCAGGGTATATGTGACATCTGAAGTGTAAGATACACGACCTCTGTTCATTTCAGAACTAGTGGATATAATACTAAGTGCTTGCAGTGAAATTACACCAGGAACATTCCATAATGTAGAAAATAAATTTGTGAACTGTCCGGGTGTGAAGGGTAAACACTTCTACTTTCTTTCCATTAGTAGCGCCCACGCCATTCTTATCAAAAAGTTATTTGTCTTACATACGTTTTAACAGACTTTGACTTCTGTTTAAAGTTAACAAGTCGTATATTCACTATTTAATAGTGATTTTTCGTGCTGGGAATCGCAGGTTGAAAGGTAAGACTTCGTTAATCCTTAGCACGCACAAGTTTCTACTTTCGAGGGTTGTAGTTTAAAGGGGGGCGACAGCAATACATTTTTTAACGGATATTTCTACTAATAAGTATATGCCGAAGAACAAATGTAGTTAGGCTATCTAGGTACGCAACTCTCCTCATATCAAACTGACGAGTTGAGTTCTTTTGGTAATGAAATACGAATGTTTTTCTACATGAATTAATTAAATAATTTTTTATTTTTTGGAAAGAAAAAATACGGCAAATTAATAAAATATACGCTTTTCGTTTCGCTCACACCATACAAAAAAATCATAAGTTTCCATATCCCTTAACACGTTCGCTGGGTTATCAGTCACATGTGCCTGGTATCGTGTATTCCGTTGCTGCGGAGCACATTTGTGGCATCTATCACCCAGCGGCGAAGTTAATATTTCAAAAACCAGCAGTCGGATTTTAAAGTTACAGATACCTATTTGATCGGCTTGATACGCCCGGTATTTTTTCATAGATACTACATACCAGACACATGCGACCGGTAAAGCACCGAAAAGATATATTATTTATTTTATGCGTTACCAGACATATTTGACTTGTACATTTTATTTGGTAAACACGTTAGTAAACATTGCTTGTTTGTTTGTGAATTTGTAATTTCTTATGGAGGCTCGTGTAAAAAAAATTGTGAATTAGCACGTTTGCAGTGTACAATAGAGTCTAATGTGTTAAAATAGTAATGAACCTTTTGGACAAATATCTAGATAGTGGGCTCACCCTATATGCTGATAATTTTTACTCCAGCATTCTGCTGGCAAAGAAATTACAGCAGAGAAGGAGTTTTTATTGTGGAACTTTACGGTCGAATCGTAAAGGCCTTCCGAAGGAATTTGTTACCAAAAAAATTAAAAAAAACATGCGAAGATAAACGCCCAATAATTATTTCAAATAAACGGGAGCATGATGTGATGTACGATACAGGGAAAAAATAGGAGTAGTCAGGCAGTGCTAAAGCCCAAGTGCATTATTGACTACAATCACGCAAAAAAAAGGGTTGACTTAAGTGATCAAATGTCGTCCTATTATACCGTTTTGCGAAAAGGTTCAAAGTGGTACTGCAAAACCGCATTTGAACTTTTATTAGGCGCAGTAATTGTAAACTCCTGTATAGTGTTTAGTGAAATAAATACATCAAGTAGAAACCTTATTATGCGCGAGTTTAGAGAAAAGTTAGCATTTGCGCTTACCGGCGTTAATCAAATTAATCAAAACACAACTAATACACCGAAACGAATACGTACATTTCAAACAGTGCAAGGGCCTGGAAGGAAACGTAGGAGAAACTGAACTGAATGTTATAAAAAACCAGGGTTATTTTAACTAGTAGAGAGGCAGACAAGAAAGTGACCAAAGTGTCAACGTTTTGTGGTGATTGTGATAAAAAACCAGCCATGTGCCTTTCTTGTTTTAATGAAAAACA
>WOGO01002382.1:0-15925 GCA_015342085.1 Leptinotarsa defecta | reverse complement strand
TGACTCGATAAATATTATTCGGAATTTGCACCAGGAAAATCAACCATTGAAAAGTAGTTTGCTAAGTTCAAACGAGGTGAAATGAGCACCGATGAAGATGCACGCAGTGGATGCCCCAAAGAGGCTGTTATCGAAGAAAACAAAAAAGTCCACAAAATAATTTTGGATAACCGCAAAGTGAAGTTGTTAGACTGTTAGACTATGAACTTGGTTTTCGCTTGTATCGTATACACAAGTTGTTCCTCAGTAATTTGTGAGGTTATTTGGGGCCCAGTTTGAAAAAAAGCTTTTATATGAACAAGGTGGACATTGAAGATGACAGTGTTCCATGTGAGAGAAATGCTACCTCTGTCACTGATTTGATAATACGGTTGGGAAAATCGTTTATAAAGTTTCAATGCTGCAAAACAGATTGTGTAGCAATCCTGTGAATGATATCTAATTCAAGTCTATAACGGATGTTCAGAATACAAACTGAAAAGAGAAAAGTGGTTTTGTATAACTCAATGCTCATATGAAAGTATTTGTTTCGAAAGTATTTTTCTATCGTGTAATTCAATGTTTATATGAAAGTAGTTGTTTCAAGAGGGCTATTTGCCAGTTCATCTCTGAAAGTTTCTTCTCTGCATGATCTATTACACATCTTCGCGTAGAGTGAATTATGTGAAATTGATCACTTTCTTCTTTCCTTCAGAAAATTCCTGAATCCAGAAAACCTTTCTCTCCAAAAATTATTTCCTTCTAAAAATATTTTACTTCCAATTGGAACATCTCATTATGATTAAAGTGGATCGAAGAAAGGAGATAAAATCAACTATATTGTTTATTTACCTGAATCACTCACCAAATAAACATTTTATCATCGACTGGTGCTAAGCAATATAATTTTCGAGCACATAATACACCAACTAGAGTTGAATACTGAATCATAATTCATTATGCAATACGTTGAACAATCATAGTTTAATTATTTGGTTTATGGAAACGTGATACTAGAATTTGATCTGTTCGATACTGAATTATGTATACGAAATCATGAGACAGTTCTGTTCATTTCTACTTTTTTATCAGTTTCATTGAATTTAAAATAATTTCATAAACTACACCTCACGAGTTGGTCTCCACAAACTTCATTTGAAAAATATGTACCACACTTCGCTAATACAGTAGCTTCATCGAGTGATTTGAATTTGATAAAGCTACTGTGTTAGGGAAACATGTTGTGATATATATTTTTCAAATGAAGCTTGTAGAGTTCAAATCGTGAGGTATAGTTTATGGAATTACTATAAATCTTCATCAAGTTACGACCGAATCAATCAGATAATGGACAGTTTACAAACATCAATACGTATAAGAACAAATTGTACATGTCTTTTCAATGAGCTGATGAAATTTCATTTCATAATATTCCAAAATTTTCAATCAGTCTTTACCTGAAGTCAGGGAAAATTCAACTAGGTAGAAGGTCAAAAATTAATAACGTTTTCGGAACATTCCATACGAGGTAACTGAAAATTACGAATAAAATTGGGTTGGCGGTTGTCGTTTATATTTACAAACATATACGATTTTGTTTGAAGGTATTTTTTGTAGTTTTATATAGTATCAGTCATCAATCTCAAAATACGGACAATCTGAGTAGATATTATGTCATATGGGAGTGACTAATGAAATGTTAACCATACAGATACTTTCAACTTGAAACGTTGTCGAAGGCCTAACAGCTAGCACTCATCTGAATTGGGTCAGATTTCAAATGTGAATGGAAAAATTTATTAAATATCGCCCAGTGAATTTGAAACGTATCAGTTGCCAATTAACTGAGTTCGCATCCGCACTTTTTTTTACTCATCAAAAACTAACCTTTTCAGAATTTCAAAAATCCGTCGGGTATCCAGAAACTCATGTATGTGCGTGGTCGATTATTTTACTAGCCAAGAATTAGGTAATCACATAATATGATTTGAGCTGGTGTTTCCAATTATTAGACAGTTATCTCCATTTCTGTAATTTATGCCAAAATTTTCGGTAAAGAGCTTTTTAATTGAAACACTTGAGAATCTAGTACCTGTCCAGGAAGCTATGTACTACCTGAGCAGGTGTTTGGTCATATAAAACACGTCTCTTCGGCCTATTAGATTTAGTTAAGATTCATTCTTGTGCGACAGCATACCTACAAACAAAGTGGTTTTTATAATTCATCATATGATCAACGAATTGTGCGAAGGATATTATTGTTTGTGTATGAAGAAATATTTCGTCCATTGTGAAGAGAAGATTCTTGTACGAAGTAACGTCGTACACACGAATTCAAAATTAAATTTCGAAATGAAGAGAACCAGGAACGTACTGAAGAAATTTCGTTCAATTTGGAGGAACGAAAGTGCAGTCAAATTGATAAGGAGTGTCTCAGCATTTACAAGTGACATCTCGATGCAGAGAAAGGATCCAACAATTGGTAAATACAAATTACTCGAGACCATTGGCACGGGTAACTTTGCAAAAGTCAAACTGGCCATACACAAAACCACCGGTGAGAAGGTTGCGATCAAAATCATTGATAAGACTCAACTAACGCCTGATTCGCTACGAAAATTGTATGACGAAGCAAGGATAATGAAAATGTTAGACCATCCGAACATAGTGAAATTATTTCAGGTGATCGAGACGAAAAAAGCTTTTCACATGGTTATGGAATACGCCTCAGGTGGCGAAGTGTTTGAATATATTGTCCGTCACGGTAGGATGGAAGAGGAGGAAGCGAAAGCGAAGTTCAGGCAAATTGTCTCTGCGGTGGAGTACTGCCACCAGATGGGGATCATTCACAGGGACTTACATGTTAGAAACTTATTGTTGGATAGCGACATGAACATAAAAATTGTGGATTTCGGATATTCATGTGAATTTACTCCAGGAAACAAATTGGATACATTTTGTGGTAGCCCACAGTTTGCAGCACCTGAGTTATTTATGGGACTGAAGTATGATGGACCTGCAGTAGATATCTGGGCATTAGGCGTTATATTGTTCATGCTCGTGTCGGGAACTTTACTCTTCCAAGGTTCATCATTACCGGAAATGAGGAAGCGAGTGCTTCATGGCCAGTGTCAGATCCCAACTTATGTGAGCACAGACTGTGAAATTGTTCTGAAGGCGCTTCTGGTTCGAAATCCTGTCAAGAGAGCTAGCTTAGAAACCATCAGAAAACATAGGTGGTTAAGTCAAGGATGTGAAAACCCTATGTAGAGACCAAACAGGACATGACGCGCCAGCTTTCACTTCGGATCCTGGAGGAAACAAGACAAGGGTGATACAATAGTGAAAAATTCCGGAATAGATCTCAATCTTAGATTATTTCTCTACAAAGTGAGTCACCAGTCAGGATTTAAAAATCGAAATGATGTTGACGGTACGAATTTTTAGGACGGAAGCTCCGGATTCAATGGTGGACCTGCATGCTCAACTCATATCGACCTCTGATAATCGAATATCTAATAAAGTATTAATGGATATTATTCATCATTGTATTTTCAACCACTTTCTCATATCCTTGGAAAAGTTTTCATGCTTTTACTGTTGTCGCCATATGGGTATGTGTTGGCTGCCTGTGAATCATTCATGCCTGCAATAGACGGTGGTACTATTTTCAGTCTCACTCAAAAAATTCACTGATAAGTGAACACGTTCAAGTAACTGTACACGTTGTCCAGAGACATTTGTTTCAACAATAATACTTAAAATATGTACCTGTATATCATTTTGTCATCGTTAAAATTTTTGAATTTCACAAAATATCCAAAGGAGCTCATCACCCAATCAACCTATATGGTTGAACTCAGATTTGATTATTAGTCAAAACTTAGGTAGTAGGTCAAATGATTCAAATTGGTATTATGTAAAGTACAAATCGTTCGAGATACTTATTTTGTAACCAAACACGTATTGCGGTTTTGTGAACTGTAGAGTGAACATCTCACAATGCAGTGTAACTTGAATAACTCATGGATTTTCATTGGGTGTCATGAAATGATTTATTTTCCAAAATATAAAAAATGTTTGTTGCTTACAGTGCGGACACGAAAATTTTCAGCCTCTGAACTTTTGAGGGTGCCAAGATGTCAAGGTCGTATACAGTTTACGCGAAAAGGATAATTTTGAGCACTATTCAACTAGAAAAACAATAGTGTGGCATTGCTTATCGCCAGGAGGGTACTTTAACTTTTTCCGAAAGGAAAGAAAAATGTTTATAACAGTTGATGATATTAACAGAGCGTTCGATTAAATATATCATAATTTTGTTTGGTTGAAATGAATGAATTCGGGAATGAGTGAAACATTAGTACGGAGTTTCATTTCAGAAAATCCTAAGCTAGACGTCATGGTAGGATGGAAGAGGAGGAAGCGAAAGTGAAGTTCAGACAAATTGTTTCTGCAGTAGGATACTGTCACCAGAAGGGAGTCATTCACAGGGATTTACATAGTAAAAACTTATTGTTGGATGGCGACATGAACATAAAAATCGCGGATTTCGGATTGTCAAGGGAATTCTCTCCAGGAAACAAATTAGCTACATTTTGTGGTACTCCACAATTTGCAGCACCTGAATTATTTCTGGGACTAAAGTATGATGGACCTGCAGTAGATGTCTGGTCGTTAGGCATTATATTATATTTGCTCGTGACGGGAAATTTACCGTTTCAAGGTTCAACATTGCCAGAACTGAAGAAGCGGGTGCTTCATGGCATGTGTCATATCCCATTTTATGTGAGCACTGACTGTGAAAATCTGCTAAAGATGATTCTGGTTCGAAATCCTGTCAATAGAGCTAGCTCAGAAACCATTAGTAGAAATGAGTGGTTGAGTCAGGCACATGAACAAAATTGCGAAATTAAACCCTATGAAGAGCCTAAACTGGACGTGCAGCTTCAACTTCGCAACGAACTACTCAACCTTCAAGATGGAGCCACAATCTTGGGTACCTCATTCCACAGAATAAGTCACCAGTCAGAACTTTAATAACGAAATAATGTCGATGGTGCAACTATTCTGGACAAAAGCTATAGTCATCGTTCAACGCATATCGGCCTCAGATAACAGAACTGTGGTAGGTCGACAGTCAAATGTCTGAAACTATCAAAATGAGGCATCAGTAAGAATCCAAAACACGAATTGGTCGGCAATCGGTCTGAATAATTTTTTATCCTTTTATCTTGAACCAATTATTACTCATTATATCGTTACAAAAGATATCTTGCTCCTATTTCTTATAAGTGCAATGTAGTAATATATGTGTTGGCTGCCTGTGAACCATTTATTTTGTAGACCAAGGTACAAGTCTTACTTAAGAACTATCCTGGCAAGTTAACAAAAAACTAGGTAGTCAACTAATCAATAAACATCTGTCTTAGCAACAATACTTAAATAACATACCTGCATATACATTTATGATGACCATTGAAATCTATGAATATTATAAATCATTTCACCTGATGGAGTAAATTATCCGATTGACCTACAGTATTAAAGGCCACTTTTGTGTGAGCAGGTAAAAATTTTAATCGCGGTTTCAATTCAGTGATTGTTTTCATTTTATGTGCTTCATCCATCCTTTGTCTGATATTTTCAAAATAATTGTTCATTCAAATGAGTTTGTATCGTCTGAAGTGTATAAAAGTGAAAAAAAAGAGAGTTGATATATACTGATTCCTTGGAAACGCCCAAGTTCAGACGATTTTGTATCTTCAATAATGAAACGTTGAGTTCTATTATTCAGGAAAGAACCAGTTGTTGTCCATATTAAATAATATTGGCCCTAGAACTGTACCCTGCGGCACTCCGTATACTATACATCTATTAGGGCTGTATGAATTTTCAATCTGAATACATTGTATTCGATTTGATAAGTAGCTGCTGAGGAGTTTCTCAGAGATACCTCTAAATCCAATATTTTCCAGGATTTTCAATAATTTTTCATGGGACACAGTATCGAAGGCTTTAGCCAAATCTACAAAAATAAATAAAGTTGATTTTTGTCCATTACACTTACACTATCCTTTTACATTTTACAAACTGTTTGTTACCTGTGATAACTAACTTTGGAACTGTTACGATCCTCTTTCGGTTGCAGAGTTACGAATTAAATTTTTTTCTCGTCTCCACTTCATACAGAAATAACTCCATAACCGTTTAACGAAATTCAAAACAGTAAAGGTCGTATAGAGTATTGAAATGCCTTTCGAGTGAAAAAGAAGGCGAATCATGTCACACCATTGGCTTTTTTACCAAAAATTACTATAAATTTTTGCTAAAACAAAATAGGTCTCTTGGGTGGAAAATAAAAAAGCATTTAGTTAAAAAAGTTGACTGAATAATTTTTTAGAGTTTGTACGTACCTGTCAAACTCATAATCGTGCTGAGGAAAAAGTGAGCAACATATACTTTTCAAATTTCTTGTGTCATATTATCCCAGCTAATGCGCTTTCCAGGAATAACATGTGGAAGTTTATCTAATAAACAAGGTATTTAAAATTCATATTATTCAACAACATGAGTGTGTGATTCAGTTAGGCAACTCATTTGTAATTCATCAGTGTATATTTCAACAAACATATAATGTATGTCAGCTGTAGATAACTGATGAGGATATGAAACATACTACGCGAATTTAGACTACTATGGCACATGAAATATAATTTTAAATTATAAACAGCAAAATTCAGAATGTACACTTAACATTCCCCGAACCTTCGCCAAAAAATTAAATCATACTCGAAGTAATGGACGTTTCTCTCGTTAGGGTCAATCATCAGAGTTAACACCATGAGTTGGTAGCTAATATTTAAAAAAATATTCGGTTGTATTGAATTATGGAATATACGGGCCGTTTTTTAGCTGATACCACTTTTGCTATTTCTGAATCTGTGAGACCTAAAAGGTCGGTTGAATTAAAAAAGTTTCCTATTTTAGGAAAATAAATAATCTCTTTGCAGAACAAGAATTTCAATGGTTGTTTTTGAAATATTCGTCAAAAATTAGAATTGTCGAATTTGAATTCTTTGGACTACCGCCTTAATTTCGAATAATATGTAAAAAGTCAGAGGAAGTTTCACAACTGACGATATGAACCAATTTGAAATGCGACGTTTCGTTCATTAGATTTTATCATCAACCAATTTTTGCAACACGGACCTTTGTTTTTTTCATCGATTTTTGTAACCCCTGTAATAACAAATTCAGCTATGTATTACAATACTTGTGGTTCTGGACGTTTTTCATTAAATACAAGTTAGTCGACTCAATTTTCGTCAATATTGACGAATTGAAAGGAGCAGTAAGGAAGGCTTGCATGGCTATAACTCCACAAATGCTGGAAAATTGCGATAAAAATAGTATTGCAAGAGCGAATATGTGTTGAAGGATCGATGGAAGGTAATTTGAACATTTAATGAGATATCCTTAACGACATAATATATGGTTGGGAATAGAGGTCCGTATATAAAAAAATAAGTTGATGATAAAATTCAATGAACTATGCGTTACAATACAAATTGGTTTATATCAGATTTTGACAAATATGAAACAAAAATGAATGTTGCTTTGCCTTTTTCAATATCTTTCGAAATGGAGGTGGTAGAGCCAAAAAACTAGATTCGACAATTCTAGTTTTTGGCGAATATTTCGAAAAAAACAACTGATATTCCCAATTTGGAAAAAGATTATTCTGGTTTCTCAAAATAGGAAACTTTTGATCAATGCAACCGACGTTGCAGGTCGAAAGTAATCATGTGATTAGCTGGGAAAGCGGCCTGTAAATGTGTAGTATAAGAAATCACATTTTGCGGACTGTTGAACCAATTTTCAGATTCTATTTCAATGTAAAATTTATGATGCATTGAATCAATTCATTTTTAAAACTTATTTCTACTGATACATTTGAACATTGTTGGATGACATGTTGCCTTAGTCTAATTTTTTTGCTCTTCTACAAAATTCTAATGGACAGGTTCTGTACATATTTGTTACATTTTTCACTCCAGACCTGAATTGAATTTTTATCAATGAGATATTTGCCACTATATTGTACGAAAAATATACGTAGTGAATATTATTCATGAGCAAAACAGGTTGATCTTTACATAAGTTGTTTATAAACAATCTGAGACCAATTGAGTGTAGGTTATTTAGAATCGTGTGAATGCCCCTCATCTAAACATCTAGAACACCATTTGAATACATCTATATTAATAAAATGAATCCATTTGTTTGAATAATTATAACTTTTATCAGAACAAATTTTGGTTTTCATATAATTTGTTGATGATTTCAATATGTTGATAATGATTTAAATGTTTGATTTTTGGTCAAATTGAAAGGAGGATATCTTTAAGACATTAATTTTCTTCAGCTCCATCTTTTTAAAAAAATATATGGTAATCGTAAGTAATTAACGTAAAGTAATTAAATTTGAAGTAAACTTTCCACAAAGTTGTGTAAATTATGCAGCGAAGTAACTTTCAGATACAGACTGAAGAAAAAAGCCCTCTCCAAAAAGCTACCTTTTATATGAATACTGAATTACCCAAAAACACTTTTCTCTATTCGGTTTGTATTCAGAACATTCATTATGGAATTGAATCAGATATCATTCGCAGGATTGCTACATAATATAGTAAATAAAAAGGGCAAAATTTCACTTCCATGGAACACCGTTATCCTCAATGGTGGACATCTGATGTTTTGTCGCAAGACATTTTCCTTATCGTCTCTTCAGCACCAAATTATTTCGAAGTACTTTGACATAAATGAAGGGAGATCTACAATAATTTGCTCGAAATTTTTCTGGAAATGTTTTTTTATGAAATAGTGATTCGGTTGGATGCAGTTCCATTAAAAGCAAAAATTTATGAAAATTTGATTTTTCGTGAAGGAAGACTCAGAACAGTGGTACATTTCTTGGCTCATTGGAAATATCATTTTGATCAATGAAGTTATAATCGGATTATCAATACATAAGGTTTTCGGAATTTGATACTTCTGAAATTTCCTAATATTTTGGTATTGAGTGAAAGTTTTCAGTACAATTCAAAAATTATAATTTCCTGGGGGAAAAATTTCTAACTTGAGCTGTTGAGGACTAGAAAAATTCCTTTTCACAATAATGACCTTCCTAAACACGTTAGGACTAAAATGATGATTTTACTCACAAATAATACCTACATCAATAGCTGAAGAAGCTCGAACACCAGAAGAACTTCAAATGAAACTGAATAGTGTTGCAGGCCTTTTCATGGCCTGGTGAAATCCTAACAAAATTTTTGTGAAAGGGACATTGGGTTGATCATAATCTCAACTAGAAGAAACATATGAATCATTTGTGTGAAAAGATCGAAACACAATTTTAGTCTATGCTACAAATCAAAAGAACTCTAGATAGAAAGTCCCTAATTGCCTTGATCATCTCCACCTTTTTTCAAGGACAAAACACAAGCACTATAGAAGCATCCTCAAAACGTTCTAAGAGCGGTGTCTGTGCGAAAATAGCGATTCACATTGGATGTGGAGATCAAATCCATTTAGAAAAACGTTCCCAGGAAGTTTATTCCACATAAACCCTCCAAATGGAAGGGTTCTTGAATAGTGAAATTCGAGGTGTACTGAGTTGAACCTCAAAACTGTGAGAAGCCACAGTCCGTTGCGTGTTTCTGATACAAACCTCTCATGGTGGAAACAAATGTGCCAAGTCACTAGCACACGCCCATGAAAGTATCTATAGAAAAGAGACCAATCCCCAATGTTTCTTCGATGAACGAGACTATCAAGGTTGCAAGTGATGTTGTGGTCTCCAATCAGGAAGATAGCTCTTCACTGGATGGAATCCAGCAGCTTCACGGTATGTTTAGGGACGGAGCTCCATACATGAGAACAATACTCCAAAGAATGTCTGATCTGAGCTTAATAGGCATCAAAAGTTGCTGAGGTGTGTACAGTTTTCTGGTTCGGAACAGTCTTTCAAGCCTTTGAGAAACATCCTTTGAATTCCAGTGACATGATTGTACCAAGTTAAATTGCAGTCCATTTCAACCCCCGAAGGAACTTATTGAAGCATAATGCATAATCGTCTGTCCTGAAATTATATTCGGTACGGAGACATTTATCTTATTGGAGGAAAGCGATGCCTGAGTTTTTGTGACATTGAATTGAACTTGGTTATTTTCACCTCCCTTCGAAGTCACTTCTAGATCTCCATCAAGATAAGCAACCTCCTGCTGCCGTTGAATATGTGCATGACAAGACAAGTGTGCTGTCGTCAGCAAAGCAGTATATTAGATTTTTGAAGTTTTCCAATAAGTTATTGATATACAATAAAAAGAGAGTTGGAGACAATATGGATCCCTAGAAACTGCACTCGTTCAAACGTGAGAATTTTTAATTTTTTGGGCCTATAACTTCCGTTTTTCCGCTTTAAGAATTCTATTACTTTGAAATATTCGCTTGTGTCAACACCATTTTTAACGAGCGCACCCGAATTTATCATTGAAAACTTGCTCCACAAAGTCGACAAGTTCCATATTTTTGATTTCTCGTCTAAGAAGACGGTTTCGCTGAAATTTTCTTCGACGTTTTTGAGTCTATGCCAGCTAAGAGAATTAGAAGATGCGATGTCTTTCTAGTGAGCCGATTTTTTTGGTAACAATTCAATTGAAGCTCTTTTTGCAACCTATTCAATATCGTCAGGACATACAATTCTTCACTATTGTTCTTCATTATGCAAGACATTAAACACTAGCAAGAACTTCAAATGTGACTTTGAATAAAACGCTATAAACAATACTGTTTTTTGGTAACCAGGTGATTTGGCGCCACCTGACACGGCCACTTCACAGCAAATGCGATAACATGAGAATAGTTAACTGACAAGAGATGTCAAAATGTGTTTTCATAGAAATATTGAATTTATCTATTTTATCATGAAAACAGGACAGTTGTACAAAAACCTTTGTATGATATCAATGTTAAAAGTAAGTTTAATTTTGTTCGTGAAATTGCTCAACTCACTACGTTCGTTTTGCAAACTTTTTCACTCACAAAATGAAACCTAAATTTTTCAATTTTTTTTTATATCATGCACCATCAACAGAAATTCATATTTCAACTTGGATGTGTTTTTTTACAATAATTATTTTCGCAATTTGAATTACTCTAATGTACCTTTGAAGGTTATACTTGAAGCTCTAGAACTTTCGAGTGGTCTTTGATTTCTGTTCATGGATTTTTATCAAATTATGAGCAATTCCATCACATAAGAGAATTTGTACTCCCTGGTATCAGAAATCACATCAAAGAAATTCATAGCCGGTCCATGTTTGTTTTGATAATAATATATACTGATATGTGTGGATCTTCCTAAAGTAAAGTTAATCTACATTCTGTGAGTTTTAGTCAGAATGAATGAGATATGGCATTTCACAGGATCCTCAGAAGTCTACTGACAGCTTCTTATAATGTGTCACTCCAAATCCAGACACCCCGTTTTTATATCATGTATATTCAATGACTCCTGTTGGTTTCAGAGGACGAGCACGTCGTTATGGGGGGAGTGGATGGGGGTTATACACGGAGACGAAGTGGAATACGTATTTGGTCATCCTTTGAACATGTCTCTGCAGTTCAACTCAAGAGAAAGGGAACTCAGCCTCAAAATAATGCAGGCATTCGCAAGATTTGCAACCACAGGGTGAGTATGCAATCATAATTGAGAAATAATAATGTTAGGGACTAATTGGTTTCAAAGAGTTTCTGTTATTTATTTTCCTCGTTCTGGAGTATAGAAAGACATTTTTTATGTTCACCATAGAGCTTTTGTTATGTGAATATGATGAATTGAAACGATAGGTAAATGAATTCCAAATATTGTGGCGTACTTAGTTCAAAATAATTAAATATGATAAAACCACATTCTCAACATCAATGATATCTACGTCACAACCAAGGCGTTGATTCGAATTCTTGAGATCTGATTGAAAAGTTGAGATGTTTTCAAGTAAGCTGAAAGGGCGCCAGCCAATAAATATCCCTACTAATATATAAATGCGAATGTAAGTTTGTTTGTTACGGTTTCACGTGAAAACTACTCAACCGATCATCATGACATTTTGTACACATGTTCTTGAAGGTATTAGAAGTAACACAGGATACTTTAATCAGTTCGGACTTCCATTGTCTAATATTGAAATCCCTGAAAAAAAATTTAAAAAGTTAAAAAGATTAACCGAATATACCAATTTCATTGAATAGTAAAACTGAAAATTACAAAAAAACATGCAAGCAACTACCAAAAAAATAAAAAAAAAATGAAATATTAATAGAAGCTGAAAAAAAAATCAAAAATATTATTAACAAAAAATGAAAAATGAAAATAATAACAGTTATCACCCGAAGACGATTGTGGATACTGAAAATCGAAACTTCGTGACGTAACTTGGTTTGGAATCTTTCAATTTTCAATTTTTATTTTTCATTTTTTTTGATGATATTTTTTATTTTTTTTCAGCTTTTATTGATATTTCAATTTTTTTTTATTTTTTTGGTAGTTACTTGTATATTATTTCTTGTGATTTTCAGTTTTTTGTTTAATAAAATTGGTATGTTCGGTTAATCTTTTTGGTTTTTTAAAATTTTTTCAGGGATTTAAAATCAGTTTATATTATATTAGACAATGGAAGTCCGAACTGATGAAATACACCACGAAACATTGTCAACCACCTTCAAACAAACAGGATACTTGCCATTAAAAAAATATTTTTTATGTAAGATAAAGAAATTGTTTGTCAAAAAAACTCAAAATCTAGCTACAACCCTCAGTACCGTAATACAATCGCACTGTATTATTGACAGTCACGACAATATCCAATCCAATCCAATTGACTATAATTTCAGCTGTTTGGATTTTTTTTTATTTATTCATCTTTATTTATTTGTTCTTCTGTCAATCGCGAGCGAAGCCGCGGGTAAAAGCTAGTACTCATATAAATTGACGAGAAATGGAAAATGAAACAAAATAAAAGCAGATATTTTTGTTTCTTGGTGTTGTCGGCATCAATAACAGTGGTCATTGGCCTCGTATCCTGAGTAGGCATCTGTATCTGTAGAGTAGGTAGGGTGAGTGTAGATCCACAGTTCTTAGGCCACATGTGACCCATTGTACATCCTCCCGAGGAGTTGTTCTCCTAATTCATCGTCCATTCTGTCCTTTTCAGGAAGGTAGACGGGTCACTAGGAGACATCTCCTTTATATCGACAGATGAATGCCAATACTTGCCGAATACAGACTCTCTTTGGCAACCTTGAGGTGTCTCATGGTGGCCTCCGCGAAGGTTTTGGAAGGTGTAGCGACGTTACTGTCGTTGCGCGGCTTCTTCAAACTTCTTAGGGTTTCCTCCGTGGAGGTGCACACGAATTCAATTAAATTTTCATTCAGGATTCGAAAAGTAATTTCTTCGTGTTGATAATACTACCATTTATTTTAAAAACCACCAGACATATTCGATACATATGAAAAAAGAAACGTTTGATTGTTTGTTCGTTTGTTTCATGTCATTTTGTGTTGGTGTTGTCTCGAAAATTCGATTGTTTCGATGTTTTTTTTTCAATATGTATTTAATATGTCTGGTGATTTCCAAAATAGAAATATTATCAACACTAAGAAACCACTTCTCGAGCCCTGAAGTATAATTTATTCAAATTTGAAACGTCGGCAAGAAAACAATTGTTTTTTAAGGAAAAATTGAACCTATTACCCAATAAACCTTTCTTCAGAAAAATTATTGGATCACTAAACTAATTAACAAATAATTATAACTCAATACTTTTAGCCAATATGTACTGTTCTATCAACAGCTGTCGATTAAATCACAAATAGATACCCACACATGAACAATATTGTAAGGAAAACATTTGAAAGTTTGAACGACGAATACGTTTTTTGTGTAACAGTAATAAATGAAATCATAATAACTTCTTCATTTTCAATAGTCCACCTGACATTGAAGGACGACTGATTTAAAGCTCCGGACTGAGTCATGACCGGTGAGAGAAATCATACATACGTATTTATTGTATTGAGAGAGGGGCTTCTCACCGGCCATGACTCAATCCAGCAGATGTAGGTACTCACTCAGCCTTCATAAGTTATTTTTCACCTATTTTTATATCCTGAAGGAGGCCCGTGGGTTGGGCTACCTATCGGGCGCTTCCCCAGGAGGCGGATGAAGGAACCGCCAAGGGACTTGAGGCCCTGTCCGGTACGCCAATGTGGCCTTACGGACGGGGACCCCGGACTTCTGGTCAGTGGCAGAAATGAGAAGGGTGAGGGGAACTAAAATCCCCCAGAAGCCTTTGGAAAACATGCCACCATGGACCAGCCTACACAAGCTAAGGTGTAAGGAATCGCAGGGTGAGGTCGCAGGGTGACATACGGTCACGAACGATCCTCTTAGGGAACTGGGCGAAACCTCATTGTAATCAGCCTAACTCTGGTAATGCGGGGCTCTGCCAGAGGTGTCTAACTCTTCCCTTGCTACTCGTGGGAACACACATGAATGAAACAACACAAAAACAGAAACAACAAAAACCAATCCCGAGGTTGGACAGAAGTGCTCACCTCAATCAAAGGCGGTGGCTGGGGATAAACAGAAATGTTCACCCCAATCTACCGCTTGGAATGAGGCTGGACATAGCAGATCACCTCCAACAGAAAGGGCACTTCCTGCGGCGGGCGCCAAGAGCTCCGCCTTGAATAAAGGCAAGGAACCGGCTGCCCCTGCAGGAAAGCTTCCTCATCTGTGCACCTCCACGGAGGGAACCCCAAGAAGGTTGAAGAAGCCACGCAACGACAGTAATATCGCTGCACCTTCCAAAACCTTCGCGGAGGCCACCGTGAGACAACTCAAGGTTTCCAAAGAGAGTGTGAGTTCGGCGAGTCATGGCCTACACCTGCCAATATAAAGGAGATATCTCTCAGTGACCTGTCCATCTTCCTGGAAAGGACAGGATGGACGATGACCTTGGAGGACAACTCCTCGGGAGGATGTAATATGAGTCACATATGGCCTGAGTGCTGTGAGTCTAAACTCACCCTCCCTACTCTACATATACCAGAGAACACCGACAAGAAATCCTCGAAGAACACATTCCCTAGATCGGAGAAACTATCGAATCAATACGTTTCCAATTTCCTCTTCCAGTGCAAACAGCGACGTTGGCTAAAATTAATAACGCATCTGACGCGGTTTGGACAAACACGAATACCGTATATCAATTTCCCGTTCGTATTTAGCGATCGTGATCGAATCATCGCCTGCACAAACGGCAGTTGGTCAAACTAATTCCCCTCAGCAAATAATCAGCGGTTTCTGCAGAGACCTCCCGTGTGCGGATTTAATTCCAGGATAGCATTCGGTGTATCACGGTAGATTGTTTTTATTTGAAAACAAAGTCGAAAGGATCGATATAACCCAAGTAAACGATAGTGTGCACTTTCAAAGTTTGAGGCACTCTCAAAGTCCAAAAAAAAAAACAAAACATAGAAATAAACCGGCAGCGACTAGTCCACGTTGACTGTAGACTTGGCGGTTCGTATTTGATAATTTATACTAACCGAGTTTTATGATTGGCTGAAGAGTCATAAAATTGAATTTGAATAGTGACGAGCTGTATCTTAACAAGGGATGCTCCAATGAAGTTTCTTTTTATGAAAGATTCTATCTTTTTTCGATGAGGAATCACCTCCTTAAATGTTTTACACTTATTCAGTTACACCCTGTATAAGAATCTACATGTCAAGTTTGGTGTCGAGGGAAACAAACTATTACAAGCAACCGCAGATTTGATCGAAATTTTCTCAATTTTACAATTGAGCAAGACC
>WOGO01002381.1:2888-15928 GCA_015342085.1 Leptinotarsa defecta | reverse complement strand
TTCCTCTTCTTTTTTTTTTGTATCAAGATGGAGTAGTAGAAAGCCGAAAACTTTCTTTCCCAAAAATTAATCACTCCTAAAAATATAAACCCTTCAATTCAAATGATGATATATCTAGTTGTACATGAAAATGTCAAGGAAATCGATAACATCCGTTCTAGTCGCATCCTGTCGATGACTGATTTGATTAGACAAACGTGGCTCAAGAGACCTCTTGTCCTAGAGTGGACAAAATGTCGTGATAGATAATATTAGTTGAACAACATTCATTAATTGAAGAATTCAGGTCTCTGATTACAACTCAATTGAAGTTTGATTGGAAAAATTTCTCTGTGAAAAACTTCCCAAAAATGGAACTGACTGGCTACAAGCATATAGTGATATGAATCATTTCGAATTAATAAAAAGCCTACTTTTATATGAATATTGAATCGTACAAAAATCACTTTTTTCTATTCAGTTTGCACTCCAAACATTCTATATGGAATAGAATCAAATATCATTCATAGGATTATTGCACAATGTAGTAGATGAAGGAGGTGAAATTTCACTTATATGGAATACCGTCATCCTCAGTGGCGGACAAGTCACGGGATGCGTTTAAAAAACTATGTTCAAAATGTGTTTTTCCGTTAATGTGAAAATCGATAGTTCATCCTGCGGCTTGAATCACGGACTAACCCGGCGGCTGTATTGTGTAGTAATCCTGTGAATTATATCTGATTCAATTCCAAAAAGAATGTTGGGAGTAAAAACTGAATCACAAAAAGTGTTTTTTGAACAATTTTATGTTTATATGAAAGTAGTTGTTTCCAAAGTATTTTATTTTGTGTAATTCATTGTTTTAATGGAAGTAGTCGTTTCAATAAACTTTTTCTTCCAGTTTGTGTCTGAAAGTCGCTTATTCACAAAATCTACACATCTTTGTGAAAAATTAATTCTGAAATTGATTGTTTCCTTTCTTTCTTTGTCAGACTTCCACATTTTTCCATAAAGATGGAGAAGTTGAAAGCCAAAACCTTTATTTTCTAGAAAAATAAGAAGTTACATGCAGCAGCTGAAAATTTCACGATTGACCAAATACCCTTTAATGAATGCAATAATTGAACATGTGACGTGAGAAGATGGTGAATCTCCACCTTGTTACTATGTCATTTTGATTTGAAAGACGCAATATCTGTGTTTCATCTGATACGGATTTGATTTCATCGATCGGAATTTCCGTGAGCAGAAGGAATCGGGAGAACAGCGCCAATTTGAAATTCAAATCGGGGGCGGGTTAATTCTCAAAGCGTTTCATGAAATAAAATACATAATGCTATTTATCGGTCTTTTGTATTCATTTGATAGTTCATGTTTATTAATGTCAGGAGTGATTTTGGTGATTGCTTTCCAAAATGACTTCTGCTGTTTTATATTTCTTTTTTGGTTTATAACCTTTCACAATCTGGAAGAACAAAAACTGAAGATAAATCAGTTGATTCATTTTCAATTTTTCCACATTGTGGAAGGTTATGAACTCTAAAAAAAAATAGAATAAAATTATTGAGTCCTCCACAAAAAAATATGTCGTTTAAAGAAAGGCTTCAATATTTTGTAGGTTTTTAGAAATATAATTTTCTGGGGTAATGGAAAAGCTAAAAAAACGCGTCTTCGTTAAGTGCTTCCCATCTATAAATTCTAATAAAACACTGTGTGTGAGATATTATCGAAATATTTTGTTCGTTTGAGAGACCTATTGATGCCATTATACGTAGAAAACAACATCATTCAAATGTCTGTCACGGCTTCTGGGGAAGCGCATCCGGAATAGGATAGGTTATGTTGGCTTTGAAGACCGCTGTGATTTGTGAATGATTCGCCAAACACCTGCGACTTGAAAAAATACAAAAAAAAGTCTGATGGGATCAAATCACACGACCTTGGTGGCCAGTTCACCTCACCACTATGTGAGATGACCATGTCCTCAAATCGCTAGTGCATAATATCCAATGTGGTATGAGCTGTGTGACACGTAGTACCGTTCTGCTGAAACCACGTGTCTTTGGTGTCCAGATCATCCAATTCAGACCAAAAAAAGTTAATAATCCTGATTCAAATCCTCAATAATTATATTTTCCCTATGCTGTACACTGTACAGAGTCAGGGGTGAAAGAATAATACAAATATGTATCATTGGCATACATATGATATTAGAGTTTTTTTCAAACAGATTGTCAAATGGAAGGTGTAAATTATGTAGAGGATAGATCCAAGGATTGAACCCTGTGGAAGGTTTTCTTGAAATCTGATATGTCGTTCTCCACTCTAACAATTTGTTGTCTATGTAAGAGATATGAATCGAAAAAATTCAAAGTGCTTTGAGAAAGTCCATTATAAGCTGTAGCACGGCTATAGTTTGGTCTGAAATCAGATTGCATAATTGGAAGTACATTATTGTTTTGAAGGTGGTTCCTCAATTGTTGAGCAATAGCCTTTTCCAAAATTTCAGAAAGAAGTGGAAGAAGACTTGTAGGATGCAAGTCTTTCAATTCCTGAGTTGCTTCAAATTTGGGTAATGGTACCACGATATACTGCTTCCACATACTTTGAAAAACTTTGTTCCCTAAGCTAAAGTTTATAATATGTAAAATTATTGGTACTATAGATGGACACCAGAGGTTTGAAAAAAATTATCGGAATCATTCATTCCTTTTGATCTACTTTCAATTTGTGACATGAAGGTTTATAATTCATTATTGAAAAAACACTAATTGATACAGTTCATTTTATGATGTTCACAATAGTGAAAATCACACAATAAACTGTATAAATTAGTTTTTTCAATATGGATTTTCATCAAGTATCGCCAGTTCTATTCAATAATTCATTTTTCGTGATCAATGTCAATTCAAGAAGTGATGTGATGGAATCATTGACATTATTACTGTCGAATTGTTTCAGATTTGGGTCAACCGTTTTCACGAAAGATTCAATATAGGTTTCTTATTGTGAATATGAAGTTTTTATTAGAGGCGATGTAGTCGAGATAAGCCTTTTTTTCTCGCTCGATAAAAGAATTGGTAAAGTTTCTAAGAGTTTTGTGTAATAATTCCAATCTTCAGCTTCACCACTTTTTCTGAATTCATTTCTGCCTTTATCTTTTACTAGCTTTTACCTGCGGATTCGCTCGCAGTTATACCATTAAATAAGTGTCAGTACAGTAGAAATGAATCAATATGAGAACTATATTTTAATGCTTGGCTGGATTTATCAATTTTAAAAAATTATTACCTAGCCTACCCTTACCTAACCTAACCGAACCAAACCTATCCTAACCTAACCTTACCTAACCTAACCTAACATAACTTAACCTAAACTATCCTAACCTAACATACCAACAAAGTAGGTAGATTTTGAGATTTTTTTGACAAACAATTTTTTTATCTTACATAAATTTTTTTTTTCGAATAAAAAGTATCCTATATTACTTCTAATACCTCCAAAAACATGTGTACAAAATTTCATGATGATTGGTTGAGTAGTTTTCGCGTGGAACCGTAACAAACAAACTTACATTGGCATTTATAATATTGATAGGGATTTCCATCAGAAGCTTCACATTGTTTGTTATCCGTCTTGGTAAAATTCTTTGTGACATATGGTGCATGATTATTGAACAACGTGTGGATTTGAAAATAAAAGAAAGTGATTTTTTTATCAATGTTTTCTGAAAGAAACATGAGATCCCAACAGACTGATTGTAACTCATATGTAAAATAAACACAGTTAAAATTTTTAAAATTTAGGAAAGTTCGCGTTAGCATGTTGTGTTTTACAATGATTTTGAAGCATAACAAGGAACTAGAAATTAATCTGAAACATGATGTAAGTCCATTGTGCCACAATCAGACCAATTCATACTTCGCATCATAATTTTTCTCCTCACAGTAAACACACATACAACTGATGATATCTTTCGCAGTAGCAGACGAAACGTTTGGTACTTCAGGTACCATTCGACCACGGCTTACTAGTCTGGATTTCGTTCTTTTCAATCGTGGCTCCGGCTCTGAAGGCCTATGCCCTTATTAATAATTGATTGCATGATTATGAATAAAGTTATATCCTCAATTAAATCGCTGTGCAAACAAAGCAATAAATATTCATCGTATTGAGTTGTGGCGCCTTCTAGGCACTTGAAATGCACCGAGAATATGCCAGTAATCCAGAACCGGCTGCCGATATTGAGAGGAATTGAAATGAAATGAACGAAATATTCAAATATTTTGTTCAGGTCTATTAAATCAAGGATAATTCTGAATTGGTCAGGAATATAGGCCCAGCGGGTATAATTATCCATCAATGTTTTTATTATTGATTCAATTGAAACATTCTTCATCTTATTTCATTCTTCAGTTGTTTGATTCAAGTTTTTATGAAACTTGTCAGTAGAATTCGAATCCAATTAATCATGTTCCGCTTATTAATGAATCGATATCCAAGGCAAACGAGATCACAGGTATTGCTCGATATCAAATGACAGTTTTGATTATGAATATTGCGACTCATTTTCATTCAATAACACATCATTGATTTCCGTTCGGCATGGTTGAGAATGAACTATAGTTGTGGCGATCAAGAGACTACAAACAATTCTCGTTTTCAGGATATTGCTTTATAATTTTTTTCTATTGAATATGATACTTGAATATTGGTTGGAAGGAACCATTGTTGCATATTTGTTTTGATGTCAAGTATATGTTGGAGTATATTAATAACACTTGTGTTATTATCAAATAATATGAAAACTCACTGATACATTTGAAATCTGAAAACGTGGGCATCTAGGGAGTTTGTAGTTAAGCCGGATGGGGAGGTGATTAAAGGAACAGGTATACCAACTATGAAAATTCAACACTGGAGATTATAGAAATTACCGGGGATGTCAAACTTATAAAAGTGGAGAACTCCATAAATCGAGTTGCTCGTTAGGAGTTATTTATTTTGGGTTTTCAATTAATTCATTAATTTCCATAGCTTCCAACGAATTCATTTTCTTCCCTTCAATACATATGTTTAGGAGTTTGAGATTATCTTTACATATGTTGTGTTTTGATTTTTTCAGATGTTCATACATTGTAGATTTTTGTCGAAACACAACTGTTGTTATTTTGTATACCCAAATATCAGAGAACACAGTACATAAAATAGCATTGATTACTCAGGAAAACTTTCAGAAAGAATCCAAAATTACTCCAAATACAAATAACAGGTTTCATGTGTAATAATAATATAGGCAGAATTCTGTTCAATGCAAAACCCAAACGAGATACAATAAAAAAATCAGGTATATATAGAACAGAGTATGTGGAATGCCCTGCAGTATATACAGGCCAAACCGGTAGAAATTTTGACATAAGTTTCCGTGAACACGTCCGTATTGATAAAATATCTACAAAGTAGGAACATCTGTGAGAATCAGAAGACAAGATGAGTAAAAATAATCTCAAAATTCTACACATATGTAATCAAGGGAAGAAAATTCATTCGTTGAAAGTCATTGGAATCAATAAATCAATTAAAACTCAGAAATATATAACCCTTAATAAGCAACTGGATATATGTAGGTCTCCACTATGGAATTCATAAGTATGACAACTCCGGTAATTTCTTCAATCTCCAGTGTTGAATTTTATAGTTGGCATCCCTGTTCATTCAGTTACCTCGCCATTAAGGTTACCTACATACTCCCTATATAACCATGTTTTCAGATTTCAAATGTATTATTTAGTTTTTATACTTGATAAAAGGATAAAATCCGAAACCGGTCGTAAAAATGAACTAACTAGAGGAAACAAAAGTGTTTTATTCATATCATTGAAGTCATATTATCCTACTTTCTGAATGTGAAGTGAACTTTTAAATTCAGTATTTTCAATGTAATAGAATTTTGTGTCTGGGTATAAATCATCTATTCAAACCAATGTCTTTCAACATTTGTTTCAGTATGTTAGTTTGAGTGCTTCGCAAAAAATTAATCTTGTTTTGAATGACGCCAAGAGTGTTACTGAAAACATAATTTTTGAAAATGTTTGTGGGTGAAAGTACCTATTCTCGTTTATAATACACATCAAAAAATATTTTTATTTTCAATCTTCGAAGTAATCTATGTGAATGCAATAGAAATCAACCCAATTTCTGATTACTATTTGTGATAGAATACATAAAAAAATCGCGTAATGAACAGGGAAAGTAACAGAATATGGATTTCAACAATGAAAACTTTATCGTAAATTTTACACCTGAAAAATTCAGTTACCTAAATATTTCAAAAAATCGAAAAATTTGAATTAAGATGCTTGACATACATATAAAATCAAGGTATTGATTTGAAAAATAAAATTATCACCTGAAAAAATATTCTAAGTCCATTAATATTTTGAATGAAATTTCAAATGAAAACATCAAGACTGAATTGTTTTTTGAAATTATTACTGCAAATTTTCTCTGTACCTCGAAACAAATTTTACAACTGTCCGCCCTCTGTTGGAGACTTACTATACTACCTGCATCTCAGTATTACTATAGAATTGAATACTATCATGTTGTTTGAGAAGAATTTTACATTCGTGCGCTGTTTGTTGAAGATTCATAATACTAATGACTAGAACTTAAAAAAAAAATTATTTTTGACGATAAATAAATCAGAAATATCGGCAACAGACATTTCAATTGATTCAACTAACAAAAGTATCTCATTTTGATAAAGTGATTCACAAGTAGCATTTAATGCCATATTGATATAACAATTATCCAGAGAAAATTCCTTCGTCTCGAACACGAAACTGGATCAGAAAATACCACTGAATAAACCTAATGGAGAAGATGCTATATCGAAACTAATTGATCGTGAAAACGTCTGACGAGTGCTGGGGCACCTTTGTAGCATCGGCAGCCGACCGGATTTTAATTTCTTACGAGAAACAGAAACTTGTCGGTTAATTACATTAACTTAGATAACGAAAATCCTTGCTGGAGGGTATTGGTCCTTCAATTATTAATTTGTTCATTAGAAAATTTGTTTGGGCATTCGCCTGAAAGATTTACCTTTCTAATAAAGTTCGATATTTATGATGCGATTACTCTGTTCGCGTATTATCTCGTCGAATATTTTGGATCAATAGCCTCCATTGTGATACATTGTATCAGAAGATAATGAAAATTATGAATACAATATTTTCTGAGATTGAACTCCTAATTTCGATTCAAATCACAGATACTGGGGATTTTTTTAACATAACTCATACAAAATATGAACACAGCATTGTGAAACAGTACTAAAAAGTAATGTAATCAACAAATTTCTTTCTTTCTTTGGAAGATATCTACTTTTTCATGTTCCCATGAGAGTAGAAACCTATGAAAGGACAGACTTTTGTGACGATTGAGGAGATAAAAACTGAATCCTTGAGATAGCTCAGGGATATACCAAGAAGTATATTATATCTGAGGAGCTCTATTTTGAAGGAACAAAATTGAAAATGATGAATAAATACATATTTTTTGGGTAAAATGAAAATTCACCGCATTTTTGAATAGAGATTGTGTTTTGTGGGGAATATATACCCCGTATTTTTCTGTATGTTTCATTCATTCATTCATACCTCCCGTTACGTAATAGAAAAAGTATACTCAGTGTTCGGGTTCCGAGAAATTACTACATTTTTAATTCGTTGATTCATAGAGGTATTATAGTTTGATTGATTACGAATAGAAAAAATTCTTGTTAAAATGCTCACGAGTTGTTTTGTTGATATATCTAATTTATTGTATATCCCATGATGGATTCTAATTTTGAAATATTTATCCAAAATTAGTTCCCCTTCTATGTGTCTTCGTCATGCAAATGGCTGTTTATAGCAATTTGATACCCACTGTGAGCCCAATCAGCAACAAACTTTGTTGTGTTGGTACTCACATATTAAAGCTCAAATTTCATTTAGAAGAACTGAACTGTTCAAGCAGCATTATTACTCCCTATTACTCTTCCACTATATATAATCCAAATCCAAATAGAAAGTCAGTATTTCAATAAATACCTCGCACAAACAACAATGCCAACATAAACTGGTGACATTTGTAAATAGCAAAAAACGGTCACACAGGCATTCCTTCAACAGGTTTGTCATGTTTGAAGTTGCAACGAATTTTCAAAACACATTGCACCACTGAAGAAGAAAATAATACAAATCATGAAATTATGAAACAACAACAACAACATATTTGCTTTTTCAACTGAAGGAAAACCTCATCATCTGAAGATCTTAATCTGCCAATGTCCTCTCTTTCATAAAACAAAATGTAGGGTGTCTCTAGAGACTTCAATAAATGCAAGACATCGCCAGTGACACGACTATCGTCAAACTTAAACCATTTCTTTTCCTCTTTGACCAATGCGTAATACTAACGAGATTCGACGCCAGAACCACAGTAAACAATGACTACGCTAGTTTAGATCATTGAATGTTCAATGTCAGGATGTAGTTTTCTGGTATGCATCAAAACGTCTTTCATTTCCGAAAGACAAACAAGCTCCACTTTCATGGAGCAAGAGACTGATTTTTCTAGTTTATAGAAATTATTCAATTCTGTTTCCTTCACTTCTATTCCAATTGATTTGGATTCCAGGACATCGGTTACGGATACACATTTCCACCGGCAGCAGGAGTTTGCATATCTTGATTTAATTTCAAGGTTATTTCGAATAGGGGTGAAAATAACCAGGTTCCATGGAATGCCATAAAAACTTAGGCATCGTTTTTCTTCAAAAAAATGAATGTCTCCGAACCGGATATAATAATGTTAGGGCAGACAATTCCGCCTTCTCCTTTGATGAATTTGTTAGGGGTAAAATGGACACCAATATGTCTTCGATAATCATGTCGCTGGAACTGCATAGGCTGCTTCACAAAAGCTTGGTACACTATTCCGAACCAGAAAACTGTACACACTTCAGCAACTTTTGTTGCTTTATAATGCTCAGATCAGCCCTTCTTTGGAGTATTGCTCCGCCCTCAAGCATACACAGAGGCTGCTGTATTTTATCCAGAAAAGAGCCATCTGCCTGATTGGAGACATGAACATAACTTTCAACCTTGAAAGTCGGAAACATCAAAGAAAGGTTGGGGATTTGTCTTTTTTCTATAGATGCTTTCACGGGAGGTATCCATGTGATTTGGCAGATTTGATTCCATGGAGAGCGGTACATATTAGATTTACACAATGTACTATGGCAGCTCAATGTTTTGAGGTTCAACTCAGTTCACCCCGAAATTCACCGTGTAAGAACTCTTCCATTGGGAGAACTGCGTTTATGTGGAGAACGTTTTTTTAAATGGATTTTATCTCTAGCGATTCAAATCCAACGTGAATGGCTACTTTCGCACAGGAACCGCTTTTAGAGCACCTTAAGGATATTCCTGTAGTGCTCGTGTTTTGTTTTTGAGCAGAAATTGCAATAAATTTTATCTACTAAATGCTTTAATCCAAATCTGAAGATGTCAATTTCTTTGCTTTCATTTTCTTCTTCAAGTTTTCCTGTAAGGTAAATGTTTTCTTTCTCTAACTCAACGAGACGTTTGTTCGCTTTCCGAATTTTCAATATGATATCCTCCTCAACAGTTTCACAGAGCAATTTCAACTCTTGGCTTGCTTTGTTTCTTCTAAAATTTTATTTCAAAATTCTGTTCCACTAGTATTTTTCAATTATATCACTGAGTTTATTATACTTTACCCGAAAATCTTCAATTGTAGGAGGTGTTATTTTGAGCGTTTAATTTAATTTTTTAAGTTTAATCTTCCTCATGAAGATGATCACTTGGTGATCGAAACACGTCTCGAAGTGTTAAAAATAACCATTTGGTGTTGGGAAAAACTCCAGTAATATTCATTACTACACCAAAGGATCCAAACAGTGCATCACAAGTATATTTATTTTATTTTATCTAAACTTTGGGATCAATCAGCCATATATTGTTCACATGGAAAACTGACCATTGATATTTTTCGATTCCGGAGAGGGAGCCTGAAAATCAGCTACCAAGCCCAAGGCAGCAGG
Organism: Leptinotarsa defecta; assembly: GCA_015342085.1. Classification (NCBI taxonomy): domain Eukaryota; kingdom Metazoa; phylum Arthropoda; class Insecta; order Coleoptera; family Chrysomelidae; genus Leptinotarsa; species Leptinotarsa defecta. The sequence goes on along the minus strand of WOGO01002381.1, from coordinate 5,829 downwards.
CGCGCATATTGATTAAAAAAAAATAATTTTCTCAAATGAAGAAATACGTGTAAAGTGTGTTCAAAATATATCAAGGCGCCATCTGCCCGCGAATAGATCAAGCAATAATGTCGATAATTCTGTAAAATACAGATCCCGAGCAAACATACATACATACATACAGGTGAAGCTGATGAAGCGTGTTAAAAAAACATAGGAAATTCAATTTCGTGTTTTCCGTTCATTTGAATAATTTGCTCGTCATTATTTACACCTGAGATCAGCCTTGATACATGTTTCAAATATTCCGTCAACCCATCTACTACCTTTCTTCTTGACTTTTGAGTGAATGCCCAAAAGTTTGAGCAGAACTCAGATAGTAGGTATGACAACTCACGAGGTAAATAAAGAACATCCTGAAGACCACCAACATTTGACATTCATTTCTGACGATATATCTGTTTAAATTGTTACTAATTATTTTCTCTGAAGGCAGAAGGCATAGGACGTCGGATTACACGATAACCTCTCAATTTCCAACGATCTGGAATTTAATTAATGTTTTCCGCGCCGAAAAAGAATTGTCCCATCCGAGACAATAGTGGAATCGTCATTTCCGTTCGAAATGGGAAGCATTAGCCGGCGTAATTCGCTGTGGTAACGGTTAGTTAAGCCAGATCCAGTGTGCCCCGAAAAGAATTAAAACACTTAAGAGACACGGTGTGCCTGTGGGATAAGACCGTGCTGGAGCAGGGATGCCATAATAAAGGCTTAATGTGTTGTGGTAGCACTGGCGCATTGCGAACGGTCTCCCTCTAGTGGGCCAGATACGATTCACTGACCACGCTGAATTTATTGTTTCAACGATTCAAAGAACAATTGAAAAACGCCTTTTTTCAAGGGGAAACGGCTATAAAACGTTGTCTGCAATCCGGAAAGTCGTTTCCGCAAGGCGTCAGATTTTCTGAGAGTTTTGCTTTGACGAATTGGAAGTGATGCGATTATCGATTGTTTGTGTTTGAGATACAATCAGTCATCTTTTCTTTCTTTGACCACAAAATAGTGACTCTCCGCTGGAGGCGGTATAGATATAGACGTCAAAGATCCACTTGGGTCATTGTTTGGGGGTTCACGTCTTTTCAGCTTTCCGTTATAATCTCATTCCAGTCTAGACAGAAAAACTATATTGTTTGAACAGGAACTGTAAAAAAATGAAATGACTATAATGATAACTTGAGTCAATGACAGAATCGTAAAGTAAATTACTACGGGTCAGTGATATGGAGGTTATTCAGGAAAATTCTACGAAGTGATACTCCTCTCTATAAATATCTATATCTAAAATTGGAGCCGTTTAATGTTTTCCAAAAATTATCCTAATTTTCAACTCTCTTTTTAGGATGATATAGTAATTTTATTGTTTTCATTAAAGTTTTGGAACTGAATTCTGAGTTCTGATTTAACGACGACAATACAAATTTTCAATTTAGTTCTTCATATTCATTATTTTTTCAAAATTGAAGCATTATAATCCATTTCAAGAAGTAAGCAGTTTTTGATTACACATTCCCTAAAGTTACCTACAGGAAAACTTATTCAAGGAGTATCTGCTCACAGACAAATTAAGGAAAACCGTTTGGCACTCCAAATGTTCTCACACTTTTCTCAAATTCCATGAGTTCTTTCATAATTTATTTTATTTTCAGTGGAATACAAAACGGGACAAACCCAAAGAGAGTATTAACAAATGATGAGGGTGATAATAACAGTAAATGATTTGATTGCATCACATAATATGAGATTTATTGTTAGGAACAATTGTTAATCATGTGCAATGCAAATTACAATAGTTAGATTTGAAAATGATCATATGAACGTTTGAGAGACGTGATGAAGGTTGCGAGGGAATTAGAAAAGATGTTGATTTGGATATTGAGGATTTACAACACCTATTTAGGGGAGAATTCAAATAGTAATTAGTTTTACTTTGATTTGTTTGAAACGTCTAAACAATTATTCATTATTTTATATCAGTTATTTGGCGTCTATCTGCTAATGATATCAGATTGAGTTGTATTTTGATTTGCAATGGCTCTTTGAGATTATGAAAGAATTTTCTCTTGATATAGGTTACGAATTTGCTTTATATAGATTCTAGTCTTTCAATATACGAGATATACAGGGGTTCCAAATAACTGAAGCAGAATTGAGCCGGCTTTTTACTCAAGCCATATAAAGTGTACGAACAGAGTTTGTATTATTAGTGAAGTCGTGATAAGTTCTGATCAGAAATCCAAGAGCTTTGTTGTCTTATTTTGCAATACAGTCAACATGCAATTCAAACAATAGTTTAGAGTCATATAATATTCCCTAGTCCTTCACTTCAGATGTTCTTGCAAACGTAATAAAATAGCATTTTTTGAAATTGAGGAAGAGAGTTTTTCTCGCAGAATTTCGCAGGATTATCAATATCGTTTTGTATGAGCAGTGGATCGTTGGTACATGTCACAGTATGGAATACTTTCAAGTCGTCAGTATACATTACAAAAACGTGATAGGAGAAACAACTGGATATATCGTTTATATAAATGTTGAAAAGGAGAGGCATAAGATGGGAGCCCTGAGGAACTTCGGAAGTAATATTGATGAAATCAGAACTAAAGTTCACAAAATGCCAGATATGTTACGGACCGGAAGTTATTCTGGTTTCTATTTGGTTTATAGGTAAAAGTGTAGTCAGAGTCGATCAGAAATTTTGACCTGCCTCTCAAAAGTTCAAATATTAAATAGTCTAGTTCGCAAAGGTACATTTTCAATTTGTTATAACATCTTATTTTTCCCTGGACGTCTCTAATACTTTGGTACATATTTTGTTTTGTGTTAAGTGCAAAAATTCCCTATCCCGAACGAAACGTTATTGCCTCATCGATTCTGATCATTGATTATGTTATAGAGTGCGGAT
>WOGO01002380.1:0-15119 GCA_015342085.1 Leptinotarsa defecta | reverse complement strand
ATTTATCGATCTAATTGATATATTAAAATTTGAATCTTGGTCAATACAGTCGTAGCTTAAGCCTATAAATCATTGAATTTCATTTATTTCATTATATACTCGTGAATAAAGTTTATGAAAAAAAATCATTTCTGAAAATTAGCCATTTTTTTTTCAATTCGATAAAAAAATCGGCCCACTCTGGTATCAGTGGGAATAATTGTAATATTAATTGTGATCTGAAAAATCAATTTTTTTTGAGATGAGACAAAAAAATTTAAAAATAATGGCGAACTTCGAAAAAATAACGATTTTATTAAAAAAAAAGCAATAATTTCATAGAGTTGATTATGTTGAAATTTTTTCGTCTATTTTTAGGAGGAATTCGTATAATAAAAACAAATATTAAGAAGTTACGGCTATTTGAAAATAAAAAAGCCATTTTTTTTTAATTCATAATTTTTTTGGGTTGTATAAATAATTCTCAAAAATGTTTTTCAAAAGGTAGAAAAGAATGGAAAACTTTTGGTCAGATCGAAAGGGATCGGGTTCAAAAATAGTCGATTTGGCATATATGGCTTTTGAGAACGATTTATTTTAATAATGGCCCAACTAAATTTAATAGGGTTATTTCGTGAATACAAGGAGGGTGAATCTGAGAGCTGTTTTTGTGTGCTCAATTCTTTAAGAATAATTACCGACTTTGAAATGGTATAAATTACGGTAAACTCATTGTATTCGTTCGGCCACAGGTAATTTTAATAGATACAAAGTCGATTAGATTTGGAAAAAGTTGTCTATTTCAAAATCATTCAAATGTCATTTCGAAATTAAGAAAATTCCGAATAATTCCGGAGATATTGCACAAGATCCTCGAAAAGAACCAAAACTCGCCAATTTAAAAACAAAATCATTTTCTCAGTGACACTTTTTGAGGCTGTACAAGATGGTGTTTACAGATTTTCAATCCGATGTTTGGTCTCCGGAAAAGAAAATCACTCGGTATAAGCTAGCCAGTTGATGACAACTTCACTGATATATCTCCATAATCGTTTAGTTAATACATTTTCGAACGTAATTTAACTGAGTTCTAATGAAATGGGCAAGTAACAGTTTATTGCGAAAAATCTATTAAATTTAAAGCATTTCAAAAGAGTTTCCAATAGTTTTCTTCCAAATGTAATACTTCATAGTGGTAGCTGAAGTAATAGTTCGGAAATGTGTTAATGCTTTTCACATTCAAGAATCTACTCCCCCCATGTTCATTTATTTTTTGGGAATAAGTTCTTTTCGTTTGGCGAAATGAAGTGTTACTTGAATGCATTATGAATTTTCATCAAGTATCAGCTAATTCCATAACAAAATGGGCATCTTTTCCCTACGTCGTTTAACCGGTTTTCAATTATTCCATGTTGGCCCTTCTTATCTTGGACACATTGTGTGAGTGAAAACACATTAAACCTTGAAGTTCGCGGTTATATTTAAATTCAAACTAGAACTGTGAAATTTCATAAAGAGGAATTAGAAGGTATTTATATAGGGTGTTTATTAAATATGGGACAAAAAAATCAAGGGACTATTCCTTGGACTATTCTAAGGATATTTAGTCTTTTGATGCTTTTGATAGGGACGAAAAAGAATTTCGACTATTACAATTTTGTTAATTTTGAAATTATTATCGTATCCGAAATAAAAGTATAGCGTACTTCACTGGACCTACCAAGTAATAAAATATCTAACAATTCCGTTGGTACCTATCAACAACATTCCGATTACTACATACGGCTGCAGACATTCAATTTGCTGGGTGTAACGCAATCACAAATGATACTGGTGTTTTTGAGAGTTCAGGAGTTGATGAGGAGAAGATTGGATTCTTGCATCTGAGCGGGGGTTAGTCATTAAACAGTTCTTGTAGATTAAGAAACATTATATGTAATTTTAGGTAGTAAATTGTTATTTGTAAAAATTTTTTTCGCTCCGTATCTTCGAAAGAAGAGTCATCAAAGGACAAAATATCCTTAGAATAAATAGTCCAAGGAATAATCCCTTTTAATTTACACCCTGTATAAAGTTGACTTGCCAATAAAAACTAACCAAATATACAATTCACAAGTTTTTGTAATGTTTTCAACTTTTCTTATCATTGTTCTTCACCTAAAAAGTACTAAAAAATCACATTTTTCAATTACCCTCACTTTTTATTTGAATTTCGTCATTTGTCAATATAGGATTTCCTAATGGACTGTCAGAAAGAATGTGATTGAATTATCACTTTAGTAATTTGATCTTATTGACAAATATTTAGTATAGGTATGTTACATGTAGGTGATTCATACTTAAAAAAAAGTTGTTCGGGTTGAGAATCCAAAGAACTTTCTTGGGTTGGGTTCAGGGTAATAATCCAAAGGACTTTCTTGATATTTTATGACTTTTGGTGCTATGAGGGTAAAAAGCCTGTACGCCCATTTTCAATCTGAAAAACTTGATCTTCCGCATAACCAACCGAATTCCAAACTTTCTCTGGAGGCAATATTGTATCAGGATGCTTTTAAAGTTTCGTCCGTTTTCATAATTTTAGTTTAAAGTGTAATATCTCAGTTTGATCGAAATAAACGGCATTTAAATCAGTACACTTTTGCAAACGTAACACAAGTCGATCAATTCCGTCAGCATGAAATTTTGTGCTTGGGATTCCATGAAGTCGACGAAGGCCGTTTTTGTCTGATCCTGATTGGCGAAGGTTTTACCGGTGAGAAAGTTATCTGAAAATATGGCAGTCTGTGGTGGAAAGTCTGGAGAGTATGGTGGGTGAGGCAGAAGTTCGACGCTCAATTCGTTCAATTTTCGGACGGTGACTTGTGAAACGTGCGAACGAGCGTTGTCGAGGAGCGGGATATGACCTCGTCTGTTGACCAGTTCCGGCTCCTGCTGACGCAATTTTCGGTACATTTCGTCTATATACTTACGATAGAACTCTGCTGTGATGGTTTGGGCTGGTTGCAGAAAGTTATAGTGAATCATACTTGCCGATGACTACTATACAGTAACCATGGCCTTTTTTATGGGTTTTTGCCTGTGGAAAGAACCTGGATGGCTCATCGGTGTCCTACCAATGTCCTCAACGTCTCCATGACACGTGATGATCCGATCCAAAAAAGGATCGTTTTGGTTGGGCAAAACCAAAGAAGAACAGATCTCGAAATGTAACAATTTCTATCGATCGTTCAGAGACATCATATAGTAATAAGTTGAAAAGAAGCAAAAAATTAAAATTCGGAAAAGAAAATTAACAGCATCAATGTGTACAGTACAAAAGTCTCTATGGATCAGTATATACCACGATACAGTAGAGTAAATATTTATTGATATATGGAGCTATAATAACATACGACATTGAAACAGACAAAACTTTCGAAACTTTCCCGTGTTAGGATTCACACGTTAAAATGTGAGACCTCGTTAATCCTTAGCTCACACAAGTTTCGACTTCTGAGGGTTGTCGTTCGTAGGGGTGCGACAGCTGGTAAACAGAAAAACAGATTGTAAACAGATTTTTAAACAGAAACCTGATATGATATATTGTATATTCATATATTTTTCTTCATTTCAGTTAATTTGGTATGCACATAATGAGTATTGTGTAATCTCACCAAAAATATTTCCATATAAAGTCACAAGTCACTTCCATGGATTTTTGATCAGATAGGAGCTTGGCTCACTAATAGATCTGATTATGTGTTTTGAGGAAAGCAAAGTGGAGTCGTCTTGGCAAAACTTTAGATGAAAATATTTATAAGAGTGTTCAACGAACGCAAAATGAAGACAAATTTATTAAGCCTTCAACTTTGCTATACAAATATCCATTTCCCATTATAAAGGGTTGAGGGGTAACTTAAAAAATTGTATTTTATTTGGATCGTTGGATCGCTTTGGTTGGGAGTGGAGGGGGCCCTACTGTTCCCCCAGGTATTGTAGGTATACTTTTTTATTTATTTTATTATTATCATTAAATTGATACATTGTTATTATTGACTCTCGATACTTTGGATGTAGTGCTGATAATACGTTCCTAAATTCTCGCTTATGAAAGTTGATTAGCATTTTTCAAAAAACCGAAATTGTAAATCGTACTGGAATAGATTATGGATAATGTTTTTGAATATCGAGTACTTGTATTAACATCTATATTCTATACATAACATCCCATCGGGTTTTATTATCACCTTAACTTTCCAGAACTTCACAATAATGGCTTCCTCAATAACGAAGTGGGCCGAGAAAATGTTTCAAAGAGTGTATCGATTTTGTTCGTTTCATATCCGCGAAAGCCTACAATTTCATTAAGTGTGATGCCGTCTATGGCGGTATTTGTGTTTATTTGCAGAAACCAAATGTGTTCTTTTTTCAATTCGCCTCCTTCAATGCGACCTCCATTTTGCAACGTTAATTGAAGAATTAATGGAATATTCGGAAATCGATTTCGATTCCAAATCAGAAAGGTACATACTTCCTTGAATAATGCATCACATCACGATAGACATTCGGTGTCAGAATGTAATATTGAAAGAATCAACTTCCATGACTGGCACCGTTATAATGGATCTTTCCCAGTGACCTACATCCGGGTTTACAAAAAACTCTGAGAGCTCAGTTCCCTTTTTTAAATTTTTCTTCTTTAAAAATTGAAGATTAATTGAAGGACTCTGTATGTGTTTGTTTCATGTGTGTTCCCACGAGTAGTAGGGGAAGAGTTGGTCACTATGGCAGAGCCCCGCATTACCAGAGGAAGGCTGATTATAATGAGGTTTCTCCCGGTTTCCCAAGGGGATCGTTCGTACCCACTTTTCACCCAGCTGTCGGCACGATTCCTACCACCTTAGCTTAGGTAGGCTGGTCCACGGTCGCATGTTTCGCAAAGGCCTCTGGGGAGTTTTGGTTCCCCTCAGGGTCCGGCGACCCTGTCCGTGAGGCCACATTGTCTTCCCGGATAGGGCTCCCAGTCCTCTGGCCATTCTCCTATCCGCCACCTGGGGACGCGCCCGATAGGTAGCCAATCCAGAAAAAACAAAAACCAATCCCAAGGCGCATTTGCGGTGCCGAGGCCAAAAGGAGAAAGAGAGCGATAGAGGCAGGAGTGGCAGCAACTATAAGTGCACCCTCCACCTCCCTCACTCCACCTCCAACAGCAAGGGCACTTCCTGCGGCGGGCGCCAAGAGTTCCGCCTTGAACAAAGGCAAGGAACCGGCTGCCCCTGCAGGAAAGCGCCCTCACTTGAGCACCTCCACGGAGGGAACCCCAAGAAGGTTAAAAAAACCGTGCAACGGCAGTAAAGTCGCTGCACCTTCCAAAACCTTCACGAAGACCGCCGTGAGACACCTCAAGGTTGCCAAAAAGAATGTGTGATCGGCAAGTTTTGGCCTCCACCTGCCGATACAAAGGAGATGTTTCCTAGTGACCTGTCCACCTTCCTGGAAAGAACAGAGTGGACGATGACCTAGGAGGATAACTCCTCGGGAGGATGTACAATGGATCATATGCGGCCAAGGTGCTGTTTAAAAACAAATCTGTTTTTTCGTTAACCAGCTGTCGCACCCCTACGAACGACAACCCTCAGAAGTTGAAACTTGTGCGAGCTAAAGGTCTACACTCACCCTCCCCACTCTACAGATACAGATATCATACAAGTGATAGTGATAGTCTACCGAAAACCCAACCTCACCATGAGGTACGTACCTATATGCGGAATCCCAGTACCACCCAGCCCTTCGTTTGTTTCAAAAAATGGTGTCACAATAAATTCAACTTGTCGAATGGCAAACATCGCAATTAGTTGTTTTTGTACTTTCTTGATGCAGAGCACACTAGTTGTTTTTATCCGATTTTTGTTTTTTTTTCTGGAAAATAAAATAGGCTCCAAAATTGAAACAGGGAAAATAAAAGTTTTGTTTTTAGAAGTTTTACCCAACACAAAATTGAATACGTCAGTGGCGTATAATTTTTTATCAATAATGTTGGCTAAACTGTGTCCTGAGCCGCCACTGGACTCAAGAATTTGTAAGTAATTATCAAATTATACAACAACATTGAATATTTGAACTGAATACTACATTTGTCACTTTTCAACCGACTCAATTATGTACGCCTATGGAACAGCGAAAATGATTTAACCCTGTTGCTCAAGGAAGGATACTATATATAACATGATTTTGCCTCTTTGATTTATGTGTTAGATTCTGGCAATTATTCCTTCAATTGCAGTACCCTCTGTTTTGTGAATAGAAGGAGGCAAAAGAACGATTTCAAAGAATACATGAAAAACCATCAGTAGACTTCCTCTCCAATCCTACTTTGCTGAAAAAAAAAGTATTTCACTTCCAATATCTTCAAAAAGACAAATCTCTGTTCATATTAATCGTATCTTTGTTAGACCAAAGAAAATGCATCGTACTGTTGAACGATTACCAGTAGTAATTGTTCAAGCCCTGACCCGCAAAACAGGATAAAATTCACTACACTTTCACAGATTATGATCTCTCATGTTCGGTTTCCAATGAGACGTGAACCAAAACGAAAAAATTAAATCTCAGGAGTCACGCCTTCTTTACACAGGACCGACCTCAAAATAAAAAGGGATTTGATCAAGAGAGACCAGATGCTTCCTTTGAAACCAGAGTTTGAAATCGGTAATAATTTATCGCCAAAAAATTTGTAATAATTATTATATTTGATTTTCAATTCAAAAATCATGCTGGATTCATACATAAAACAACAAATCTATCTTTAATAAAATTATTGATTAGATTAAAAAATAATTATCACATACTGGGTAATACGATGGGAAAGAAAGGTTTTGGCTATCTACTTCTTTATCTTGATACAAAAAATGTGGGAATCTTCCAAAAAAAGGAAGAAGGCAATCAATTTCAAATATTAATTCTATACCAAGATGTGTAGAGTGAGCAAAGAATCAACTTTCAGACACAAACTGGAAAAAAACCTCTCGAAACAGTTATATTCATATAAACATTGAATTACACGAAAGAAAAATACTTTTCTCTATTACGCTTGTATTTCAAATATTCGCAATGGAATCGAATCTGATATCATTCACAGGATTCCTACACAATATAGGCACATATATTGCAACATGTTTTATATTGAAAAGAATATATTCAGGCACCTTTATATTAATACAATACATACTATTTCATATAGGCACATTCCAAAAGCGAAAACCCACCAAAAAAGACCCTGGTTGCTGTATGGTGGTCAGTGGCTAGTGTGATTCACTATAACTTTCTGCAACCGGCCAAACCATCACAGCAGAGTCCTAATGTGAGGAAACCGAGACTAAATGTACCCAATATTGCGTCAGTAGCAGCCGACACCGGTCAATAGAGGAGATCCGATCCTGCTCCACGACAATGCCCGTCCGCACGTTTCACAAATTACCGTCCGAAAATTGAACAAATTAAACGTTGAAGCTCTGCTTGACCCACCATACTCCCCAGACTTCTCGCCAACTGACTATAATTTTTTCAAGAATTTCGATAACTTTCTCGACGGTAGAAACTTCACCAATCACGACCAGATATAAACGGCCTTAGTCGACTTCATACAATTCCGAGCAAACAATTTTTGGAATTAATCGACTTGCGTTACCTTCACTTGGCAAAAGTGCACTAATTATTTCAATTAAATTGAATGGGTATTCGCTGATATATTACAGTTTAAAGTAGACTCATAAAAACGGAAAATAATAATCATTAAATTGTGATAAAATTGTTGATAAAAAAATGAAAATCAACTTTCCACAAAAATTCAATTATTACTATTATTTTGTATACATTATGTAAGACACTCCATATATCTTCCTGCAAACAGAGAAAGAAATTGATAAGCAGAGAGAACAAAATCCGGGTTGGTTGGCCGAGTTCAAAAGAAACTTTTAGTATTAAACGTTTCGTCCGCTACTGAGGCATATGAGGTATATGGGTTAACTGCGGGGTTAGGACCAAAGTGAGTGGTCTATTCGACCCTCCACTGCAACCTGCAAGGGTTTATTGTGGCTCACACCTATTCACACTCTACCAAATAAACCGAGCTTCTTAACGAAGCCGATTAGTTTGTATGGTGAGTGGTCTTTTTGGTCAGATGGTTAGAGTACGGCTCTTCCGAAAGATAAAAACCACCAACACGCATACGTAGAGTAAGGACCGAAGAAAATATTGAGGCTGTATCCGCCGGTGTTCGTGATGACCGTGAAATGTCAATTCGCCGCCGTTCGCAGCAATTTGCGAACGGAATTGGGTGTAAAACCTTATAAGATATACCTGGTGCAAGAATTGATGTCACACGACCTCCCACAACGTCTAACATTTGGTTAATGGGCGCTGGCAAAGTTGGAGGAAGATCTACATTTTTATGGAAAAATTGTGTTCAGCGACGATGCTCATTTCTGGTTGAATGGATACGTTAACAAGCAAAATTGCCACATCTGGAGTGAAGACCAGCCACAAGCATTGCAAGAGCTACCGATGCATCCCGAAAAAGTCTCTGTTTGGTGTGGATTATGGGTCGGTGGCATCATCGGGCAGTACTTCTTCAAAGACGACAATGGCCGGAACGTTATTGTGAATGGCGAGCGCTACCGTGTGATGATTGATGACTTTTTGTTGCACAAAATGGAAGAATTCGACATGCCTGACATGTGGTTTCAACAAGACGGTGCCACATGCCACATGGTACGCGAGACAATGGCCCAATTAAGAGACGAATTCGGACGAACAGTTTATCTCACGTTTGGGGCCCGTCAATTGGCCGCCTAGATGGTGTGATTTAACGCCTTTGGATTGTTTCTTGTGGGGACGCTCTGTAAGCCAATATAGAAGCATTTATAGGTGAAATATCGGTCGATATGTTAGAGAGAGTGTGCCAAAATTGGACCTTGCGCATGGGCCATCTGAAGGTGAGCCGCCGACATGTTTTGCATGAAATCGTCTTCAAAAAAATAAATTTTTAGTGATCGTTCTATCGGTTCCAATTAAGATTTCATCAATTTTTTTCAAATTTTTTGGTTGTTTTGAAAATCAAATCCTATATCTCCTAAAAAATCACCCATTATAATGAAACATGTGGTCCAGTTTTGTAAGCTGTTTTTTCTGATGTTGAAACTATACTCTCTAAGCTTCTTGGACGGGTTTTGATTAGAACGTTCCATTCAACAGTTTCTATTTTTGTGTTTTTTTGTATTGTATACCAAAATTTCTAATACTTAATATATACCAGATGATTCAACAAATTTGTATTATTTAATTTGAAAAGTATTACTCAAAAATATTTATTATGGTATATTTTCTTGAGCAGCGGAGTAGTAAATAATTTTCAAGTGGCTGTTCTATAGGCGTTCCAGAGGATGACGTCATAATTCGATCCGATCTGATAGTGCTTTAATCAGGCACTTTATTACTTGAATAATATGAATTAATGAAGAAGCCCTTGTGTCTTATTCAGTGTTATTATTAGTAAATCATACTCGTGATTTATACCAATGATACTCTGATGTGTTCACAAATGACGGGAGTTTCAAAATTATTGATATATGAATTCAACAATGAGTGAAAAAACGAAGCTGTGACATCACCAAAACCATCTGGACTTTTTTTAAAAACAAAACACAAGCACTACAGAAAAATCCTTAAGGCGCTCCAAGAGCGGTGCCTGTGCGAAAGTGGCGATTCACGTTGGGTTTGAATCGCTGGTGATTAAAATTGTTTGGAAAAACGTTCTCAGGAAGATTTTTCCACATAAACGCAGTTCTCCAGTGAAGTTCGAGGTGTACTGAGTTAAACCTCAAGACGATGAGCAGTTACAGTCCGTCGCGTACTTCTGATATATACTGCTTTTGGTGGAATCAAATGTGCCAAGTCACTTTAACACCTCCCGTGAAAGTATCTATAAAAGAGAGACAAATCTCCAACTTTTCTTCGATGATCCAGACTATCAAAGTTGCAAATGATGTTCGTGTCTCCAATCAGGCGGATGCCTCTTTTCTGGATGGAATTCAGCAGCTTCAGGGTATGCTTAGCGGCGGAACTCCATACATGAGAACAATACTCCAAAGGAGGTCTGATCTGAGCTTTATGAAGCATCAAAAGTTGCTGAGGTGTGTATAGTTTTCTGGTTCGGAACAGGGTTCCAAGCTTTTGAGAAGCAGCCTTTGCAATTCCAGCTACATGATTGTGCTAAGACATATTGGTGTCCATCTTACCACCTAACAACTTATGCCTGTCCCGACATTATTATATTCGCTTCGGAGACATTTATCTTTTTGGAGAAAACCGATGCCTGGGTTTTCGTGGCACTGATTACGGAAAAACAGATTTTGAAACAGATTTTTAAAACAGATTGAATTGATCCTACCAGATTAAAGTCGCCTTTTGGTAAAGGAAAGTGATTAATTATTACTCATATTGGAGGTGTTGATAGTTTTGTTGAAGGCGGTTTATTGATGTTTGACTCAAAGCATTCTGGCAATTACCACTAAAACACGAACGGCGATGTGTTTGAAGAATACTTTGAGCAAATGTTGTGACCGATTGTGTGCATACATACACATACATACATATTATCATTCCAGAAAAATTAAAAGAAGCGGATAGCATTGACTGGCTTCGACAAAAATGCGCTTATTTATGAAAGTATGTTCAAAAAAGAAGTAATGTCCATACGGACAATTCATTCAAAATGTCCTATCCAGCCTAATCCTAAGGTGTGTGTATCTTTGCCGAGAGGATGAATGACACTGAGCCTATCAGCTGTTACTACGGAACCTTCGAGATACCGGGAGCCCTCTCGTCGTAGCATCGCCTTGTCACGGTAATGCGAGGCTCTGCGAGTTTGGTGGTGTAGCCAGGAAACGACTGAGCCGTCTTCTCAAGAGCGGGGTACCTAATGAAACCTCCTTGTACTAAATTCTTGAGCGACGTACGCAAAATCTGTCTCAGGTGGAGGAACAAACCCCCTATGAGCAGGTTAGCAAACGTTTGCGCTCAAGTGATGATTCAACAAAACCAGAGGCCAAAAAGCCCTGCACAGGTGAATCTAAGGCAACGCCAGGTGTAGCTGACATGCAAAAACCCTCATATGGGAACGCTGTCGCGGGTATCAAGGTGGGAATCTTGCACCTTGACTATCCGACTACCTCATTAACGATGAAACAGCAGAGCATATACTTTGTGCCTGCCACGATGGGGACCGAATCAGGTTTTAGAGTTCTGTAGAGCCGCACTCTTACCATCTGACCTGAAAGACCACTCACCATACAAACTAATCGGCTTCGTTAAGAAGCTGGGTTTATTTGGTCGAGTTTGAATAGGTGTGATCCACAATAAACCATTGTGGGTTGCGGTGGAGTGTCGAATATACCCACTCACTTTGGACCTAACGTAACCTAACCTATCCAGCCGTATTTTTTATTACAACGTGCATATGTGTTTCGCAGTGGTTGAACATGTTTGTTATTTCAATAAGAATGTTTGGATTTGGATTGTCTAAATTTATCAACAGGTTTGAAAATGGAATTTTAATTACCATTATCCATAATTTTTCTGGAGGTCACCAGAATGGTGGTGGGAAACTGATTTACATCAGTTGTGGTGAAGGGTAGAAAGAGACTGGTGAAGGACACGCTGAAAATATTTGAGATTCTATTGAAAACACTTTTTCCTCACCAGAACCAAAGAGCCGTCTCTTGACGCGCGTTTTGCTAACCAAGTCAGAATCATCAGGAGATCAGACGGTAGTCGGTCGGTTGAGGTGGGTGGTTTGCTTTACTCACTCAATCGACCGCTGTATGAACCGGTGGTTCGAGCCGCAAGGCCGGACGATCGATTTTCAGTTGCTGTCGTCTAACCCGTGTTAGGAATCACACGTTAAAACGTAAGACCTCGTTAGTCCTTAGCTAGCACAGATGAATGAACCTACTTCATACAGCTATGTTGATGCTTTAGTATGTCGTTGTTGTCCTATCGCTATTCAACAGGTGACTGATATCTAGTTTTTTTACCCCTTTTCTACCTGTAAAAAATGCTGATTCGACTAAAACTCAATTGCACACAAATCATTGAAACTAAACTGTATATTTGGGCCTGCCCTGTACTGTACTCACGTAAAAATTGGAAGCTTGGAATCGTGCCTGCAAACATTTCATGACTGCATCTTCCGTGAGGGGACCCTGTAGGTGAATGAGATCCTCCAAGTCAGCTCCTGCGGTGGGTAATTGCGTTTGCTGTTGTGTAACGGACACCTGAAAGACCAGATATAATGATAGACTGAGGAAAGCATTCAAGTTCGGTATGGAAGAAAAAACGAGACGAGCTCTGACAATGTCACTAGTTGTAAATATTAAGCACGAGATTCGTCGGCGAGCTACGCAGAAATGGAGTATTCAAAATTTTAAACTGAGTTATCAAATCAAAACGAAATTTAAAAAAAATATTCGTAACATCAGTGGCATATATCTGAAAAGATTATTCATTGTCATTTATGGACAATCTGAATTATGTCTAGAAGAATATGACATACGTACAGCAAGAGATGAAAAGATGGGGGAAAACGTATCAAGCCTATGAGGGTTGCAGGGTTTTCCGAAGACTTAGAAGAAATGAACAATTTAGACGACTCGTAGGAAGCAAAAAAATAAGAATCATAATTAATAAATGAAATACAATACAATACTATTAATGAAAATGTATTTTCAATGAGTTGTTGGAATAAAATTACATTCATATACAGTGTGTAAAAGCCAAATGGAATATATTAATTATTTCGGTTACGGTACATATTTTAACAAAATCCCAAAACACCTCAAATTTAAATTATAATTTGACATACTTCAATGGAAAAATGCTATCCCTATCTTCAACCCCCTTTGAATGACAGGTACAATCCCCAATTTTTCAAATGGCAACTATAGGCTTGTGATATATCGTTTGAAAGGTCTCTTCATTATCAATTAAAACATTTTATCGCTTTTAAGTTTATTGCAACAATTAAGATAATAAATTAAAATCATGTGGTTACCGAAATTCGATAAAATACACTCAAAACTTATTGGAATATACTCAAAACTTATTTCATGTTGAGGTATTGATGATAAGAAAAACTGTACATAATTTCCGTGGCAACGTTAGTTCAAAACGCCTTGTCAACTTGTTTTGTAGGTTACAACATGAGTTGTCAGTATTTCAATTCAAGTTTGGAGTTCGTTAACTTCAAGTCTGACAAATGGTTAGATTAACAGAAATACATATAAACTGCATCCCTATAAAATGATACCTACTCAGGAGCTCATGGAAGACTATTTTGATAGAAGATCTTATTTTTGTTAGCAAATGATAGACATGTTCGATAACAATATCATCCAATTAGAAGACGTTATGTTTTCTGATGAGTGTACTTTGTCTCTTAACGGTCATGCTAATGGGCAAAATTGCCGCTACTGGTCAACGGAAAATCCTCACTGGATGAGAGGAGAACACACGCAATACTCTCAAAAGGTTGATGCCTGGGCAGGAAGTGTAGGAAACCATATCATTGGTTCCTTTTTCATTGAGAGTAACTTGAATGGCGGTAATTATTTGACACTACTTCAAAATGATGTCAGGAAACCCAGTTCCAGTGAATACGATATGGTTTCAGTAGGATGGAGCACCAACACATTACCAACTTAATGTCCGGCAATAACTCGATACATTTCCAAATCGGTGGATAGGGAGGCGATGATCGATTGAATGGCCAGCGTCATTAAATTTCTTTCTATGGGGATATGTAAGGAGCAATGTGTACAAAACTAAACCTTCAGATTTGAATGACTTAGAACGAATAACGCTTGCGATTAGGTCGGTCAGGCCCGATATGTTAAATAATGTTAGAAGACAGTTTTATTTGAGATTAGGATCTTGCCAAGATGTTCGCGGTGAATATTTTGAACATCATACTTCGTTAACATCAATAGTTCTTTTTCGTATTCTACATTTTATTACGTTTTGCATTACATTTTATTTTTTGAGTGTATTTTATCGAGTTTCGGTAACCACATGATTTTAATTTATTTTATCTTTATTGTAGCAATAAAGTTGAAAGCGATAACATTTTTGAATAGAGAATGAAGATACCTTTCAAATGACATATCACAAACCTATACTTCCTATTTAAAAAACTGGGGGTTGTACCTGTCATTCGTAGGGGGTTGAAGGTGGGGGTGGCATTTTCAAGTTGAAGAATGTCAAATTATTATTTAAATTTGACGTGTTTCGAGATTTTTTAAAATATGCACAGTAACCGAAATAATTAAATTACTCCATTTGGCTTTCATACAGTGTTTATAGTTACGTGTAAACATAAAGGTATAAATTTTTGCACTCATAATATCTAAGTTCAAACGTCATATCTAGACATTCATACTGACGCAGGGTAGACAAAATACGTACAGCACATATGTGAGCCTATCAAAACAAGCAATTCCATACAAAAAATATTTTCTGATACTTCACCTTCACCTTCACCTCACCTTGAATCAATTTTCCAGATAAAGAATAGATGATAAAGAATAATTGTAACATTGCATTGAATAAAAGGAAGTTAGGAACCGCACGTTAAAAGATAAGACCCCGTTAATCCTTAGCACGCACAAGTTTCGATTTCTGAGGGTTGTCTTTCGTAAGAGGGCGACACCTATTCAACGGAAAAAAGATTTTCAACAGATCTGAAATGAGCATCTTGAAAGTTAGGATGGTTTCTCGACCATGAGTATTCGAATGTGTTGTAATTATACTACGGTAGTGAGTTTAAATATATGTGAGCCACAATAAACCCTCGTGGGTCGAACAGACCCATTCACTTTGAACCTACTTAGCTACACACCTGTTTTTTAGAATTCTATAATGAACACCTGTTTTTTAGAATTCTATATGGACTGGTCTATTTTTGAAGCTAATCGAGATGTCAACTACTTATCTCATTTTATAACAAACACCTTTTAGACAGCTGATCGTTGATATTTTTCCTCTGAAAAAATGCCGTGAAAAAGTCAGGAAATCTCCAGTAAATTGGTTTGATGATTCTTTGAGGGAAA
>WOGO01002379.1:0-15932 GCA_015342085.1 Leptinotarsa defecta | reverse complement strand
ACCGTGTTAGGAATCACACGTTAAAAGGTAAGACCTCGTTAATCCTTAGCTCACACAAGTTTCGACTTCTGAGGGTGGTCGTTCGTTAGGAGTGTGACAGCTGGTTAACGGAAAACATATTTCAAACAGATTTTTTAAACCAAATCTAGACAAAGAGTTTATTATTTTCTATTATTATACTCACAGATGAAGAATAAATAAAAAGATAGAATATCAAAATGATTTGAAATTTGATACGAAATGTTTACTTGTTGTTTTCAACTAACGAAAAATTTTTGTGAAATTGAATGAAATGTTCATATCATGAAACAGTAACAAGTTGTGTTTCTGTGTAACAACTCAGTACGATAGTAACGAAAGTGGTAACCCTACTACGTTATCCAGCACTAGTGCTAGCTAGTGCTAGTGGTTGTGCTCATCCAGAATTTTTGTGTCGTATTAGTTCATTCTTACGGTAACATAGTCGACATGAGCTGCTGTTATAGAAATCAAAAACATATGGTATAAGAGGAGCTGTTCCAGAACTATTGAAATGCTTTTTGAAAGTGAGTTACCTTTGAAAAAGCTGTTCTTCGAAATTCAACAATGAAGCTTCGATTATTTTCGATATACACTTATGACAAAATTAAAAATTGAAAGTTTTTCAACAATTCGTCCAAACATTTTGTTATCTACGAAAGCAAATTCAAAGTATTTTTCTAGGATGTGGCTAAGGTATGTGGATGATGTTTTCCCGATATTCGATAACAAAAAATCTAATATTGAAGACTTTGTTTTCTTTTCAAATAACAAATTTCCATAAATAAAACTCACGTATGAGTTAGTAAATGAAGAAAAATTTTCATTTCTTGACGTTATGGTGATGAGGAGCCAATATGGAGGGCTTGAATATACAGGTATATTACTGACAGTTCACTTCACTGTGGGCAGCACAAACGTGCTGGCCTGAATTTTCTAGTGCATCGTCTGTTGCCTTTTTCCCTCACATATGAGAGGTTCACGAAAGAAAAACGTGCAATACAGGAAATAGCAGTCACTATCCGTTTCTCAAAGGGTATTGTAGATGACATAATAAGGGATAATATGGAAGAAGCTGTTTCAGGACGGTTTTTCATTCCAATTTGTGTCTGGAAGTTACTTCTTTGTCTGATCTACAAGTCTATGTATAGAGTCACTTCTTTTTGAATTGATTTCTTACTTCCTTTCTTTGGAAGGTCCTCACATTGTTTTGTATCAAGATGGAGCAGTAGAAAGCCAAAAACTTCCTTTCCAAAAAAAAGTATGATATCAATTGAAGTTGTATTCGTTGTTTCATCTTCTTGAACCCTAAATGAAATTCAGTTCGATGATCATCGTTTCATCTGAATTATTTTGAAAAACTAATAAATTTTTCTGAAAATTTTATTTCTGTATTTTTGAGGGATTGTTGGCGTGTTGGTTAAAAAATTATTTTTGGTACTTCGCACGCTTGGGGTTTGAAAAGCTTTGACACGTATATAAACTATGAAATACTTTTTGACGAATTCCAATTCAAAGTTGAAAATTTGATTTTGGCTCGTTTGAAGAGTAATTTTCTGATATTATGATTTTAGAGAGCTAGTTATTTCACGCATTAAAATATTTTTACTATGGAACGTATAACAGGAAATAGTTAAAAAAGATTTCTTTGAAAAACAGTTTGAAAAAATTCAAAATTCTCATGAATATTAGACTAAAAAAAGCCGTATTTCTAATAGGACCTGTATCCGTCGGCAATCATTTCAATCTATATTTCGGTGGATGAATACAAATAATCAAAATCATAGAGAAATACTATTGAAATGTATAAACTTCCTCCATATCCTTTCTGTAAATGTACATAACCTCACTAATGCGAAGGGTTGTTCAACATTGCGGTAATGGAGCGACTATTTGACGTACTCTAATTTGATTTGCTAATAGCACAATGTCATAAAGTTATTTAATGACAGCTTGTCGGTGGAATAACCTTTCTGTACGGCATTTCATGCGGTATTATTCCGGTTCCGGGTGGATTTTATAGCCGGAGTAGAATGTTTTTTAACTCATAACGAACTTTCTGACAATAACTGCTCACGCCGCTTCCCCTCGTTTCAACTGGAAAGTGTTTCAGAGGTTTCGGAATATCTAGAAACTTCTGTCTAAATGTATGTTTCATTTTGTATAATACTTTCCTAATACCATCATTCAATTATAAAGGGGAAAGAAAAGGGCCATTATATATGGAAGTCAAAATTCTTAACACATTATCAAATTCGTTAATGATATAGTTTCAGTTAACATATGCAAAAAAAAATCAGGAAACTTCTACAGACTGGAGTGTATTATTATCTCAATGAATTTTTTGAAGACTCTCTTCATAGATATTACCGAGTGATGAAATGGAAAATAAAAATGATATTTTCCAGATTATTACACAATATGATATTTTTTCAAAATTTCGTATGACCAAAAAAAATAATCAAACCTTTTTCCTCTAATGCTTTTCAAGCGTAACTTATGAATATTCATGAATGTAGTTTCTTGGGTAATGAAACCTATTTTGTCTTGTCTAACGAAGTTGATTATATGGCTGAACATGTCGAAAGCAAAAACATTGACGTCTCAGGTGCCTCAGGACAGGCCATGATGAACGTTTCAGTTTCCGACTTCAGTCCACTCCATCTAAAAAAAGCAGAGGCTGGATTCTTCGATGAGCTGAGGTCTTCAATGTTGATAAGGAAGACCTCATGCATCTTTATCAATCATGTGTAGCCGCGGAAGTAAAATGATCTCTGTATGTGCGCATTTTGCTGAACACGTTTCAACTTGAAAAATTAGTTACTTTAGTTTTTTAATATGGATTTTCATGAAGTATCGGTCAGTTTTATTCAACGTTTCAACTTGATAACAAAGTTTTTAAGTTAGGTTAGGTACTAAGTGAGTGGGTCTATTCGGCCCTCCACCGCAACCCGCAAGGGTTTATTGTGACTCACACCTATTCACACTTAACCAAATAAACCCAGCTTCCTAAACCCAGCTTCTTAACGAAGCCGATCAGTTTGTGTGGTGAGTGATCTTTCAGGTCAGATAGTAAGAGTACGGTTCTGCCGAACTCTAAAATCCTGATTCGGTCTACAGCGGGGCACAAAGTATGTGCTCTGTGATCATTTTCCAAATAGAGGCGACACACACTGTCTTTCGATAGTCTGAGTCTCTCCATATTTATGATGATTTAAATGACAGTGACTTGTAAGGAAGCCTGTTAGACATCGTGGTTCATCCCTACTGTTAGTAGTCCAACAACTGTTTGGTATCAAGCTTTGAAATGTGAATAAACGTCTTGGAGTGAGCCAATCCTAGAAGATTCTGTCAGAAGTCCATAAATCTTCTTGCCATCCAGGTGTTCAATCACTGTTTGGTGAAGCCTAAAGCTGATAGGTTATGGTCCGATAAAGCTGCTTGCAGCATCGTTCTTTACAAGAGAGTCAGCAGCCTCATTGCCTTTCAAACCAGTATGGTCAAAAATCCAGACCAGAGACAATCTGCCAAGTCTTCCTATTGAGGAGAGGTGTTTTTGGCAATTTACTACCAATTTAGACGTTGCTCGGTAGAAGCAACGCCGCTTGACTGTTCGAAAATATTTTATTGACTTGTGTATGAAATTGGATTTTTCCAATCTCTCCGCACACAATTCAATAGCGTAAATTTCCGCTTGAAATACAGTCGCATAGGTTCCTAGGCAGGTGATGTTCCAATTTCTGCTCTCTCTTGAAAGCTCTGTACTCTTTCCATATCGCGGTTGTTGAAAACCTGTTAACCGCTCTATTATCATCACACATCCTATCCTAGAAAGAAAGCTTGATTCAAATATATTTTTTCAGGTACATAAGTATTTCATAATTTTCTCCTTCAACTTCGACTAGCATTCCGAAAGTGGAATTCTACTGAAAAACCTTCTCCTCGGAAACATCCTGCAAACCACAAAACAAAACTTCTGCTTTCATTCAAGAAACTTTTTATCTCCGCGAATTATTTCCTAAGAGGAATAGCTTTCGTGGCGGAATTAGATCAGAATTAGTTTATTCAAGCCGTTTATTTGCACAACAGCGACCTGACTTGTCAAGTTCTGTCGTTGAAATAACTGGATTTCAATTTATTCTCAAGCAAGCGTGGAGAGCTCCTTCTCGAAGAAAATGGAACAACGAATGAATAACAACTTCTCCGCTTCAGTCAATACAAATGACGGGGATTCAGGAGTTTCGCAAAGTTCTGAGATAATGATCTTTGTATCAAGGTTATTTTCGTTGATATGGAAATGTTCGATTTCTTGTTGTGACTGAGTTCCCCTTGCATTTCATTAGGAAAGATTTGTTGTTTTTTTGTGACATGTAAAAACCCAAACAAGTTAACTGACATGAAATATTACTGACCTGAAATCTGAACATGACATTTCAAGAGTCCTCATTACCAAGAAAGAACAAGAGCAAAATACTCCATAGTAGTTAAGTATTAACTTATCCCGTTTTTTCCATGTATCGAAGTTCTTCACATAAATAACATCTACTCAATATTTGATAGGACGATTTGGACTTCCATGAGATTCCATGAGATCAAAACATTCATTTGGGAATTCTGGGCGGATGGATTGAAAAAAAAATATTTTCAGAGCCCACGATTGGAATCATTATGAGTATGCTTTGCACGAGAACAATTAACAATAGATAGACATAATTTTTTTCAAGAAACACAATAAAATTCAATGAACGATCTCAGCCGATTCTTACACGGTCAATGTTGGGTTAGGTTAGGATAGGTTCGAAGCGAGTGAGTCTATTCGACCCTCCACCGCAACCCTCAAGGGTTTATTGTGGCTCACACCTATTCCCACTCGACCAAATAAACCCAGCTTCCTAACGATGCCGATTAGTTTGTATGGTGAGTGGTGTTTCAGATCAGGTCTAAAAACCTGATTCGGTCCCCAGCGGGGCAGGCACAAGGTATGTGCTCTGCCATTTCATTATTTTCCAAACAGAGGCGACTCACACTGTCCTCCGACAGTCCGAGTCTCTGCACACAATGATTCAAATGACAGTGACCTGTGAGAATGCCTGTTAGACATCGTAGTTCATCCCAACTGTATCCCTTGGAGTGAGCCAATACTAGAAGATTCTGCCAGAAGTCCATAAAAATTTTTGCAATCCAGGTGATCAATCTTTGACAAAGCCTAATAAGATGCTAATGACGCGGATTTCCTCACATCAAATTTTGAATGGTAAGGCAATTCCAAAGGAGCTTGTATTCGGCCTTCTGCATGAAGAGGAGATCTTCAGTTGCAGATGAGGAAGATCTTAAGAATTCGCAGACACTTCTTCCTAAGAGGTTATTACTATGCTAGATTCTGAAATAATCTATAAACGTTATTCAATAATGATTAATCGAAAAAATATACAACAAACCAGAAACCCAAAACAAATATGCCTTCGCCATAATTTGCTACCGTAAACGAGTCACTGTAAAGCTTGTCGCTCACTTGTCCGGCACAGTACAGCACAGCGCTGTCCGTCGCCAGATGGCAACGGGTGGTAGAATTGCCCACTTTTCCAGCTACCACCTGCATATTGAAGGTGCTGTTTGTTCGATTTCAAAGGAATTTCACTTGAAATCGAGCGGTAACAGAAACATGTCACTAGCAGTTTTGACGAAGAAGTCGTCATTATAGTGGCCGCATTATTGGATATAGGAGAAAATAGTCACAAAAATGAATGTTGTGGGTCCATACCATCAATCAAAAAACGGCAAAACTGGGAGAGTTCCATCATCTTCTCAACAATCTAAAAGAAGACGAGGAGAAATTTTTCCAGTATTTTCGAGTGACTCCAGGCGAATTTTCAGAACTTATGGATATTCTAGAGCCTGCCTTAACAAGCAACTCAATTTTTCCTCGTCCATTTTTATAGATACCGTCTGACACTGCTGTCAACTGATGAAATAGCAAAACAGAAAAACTGAAACATCCCAGGCAATTTTGGACAAGTTTATGCTGGCAAGCGCTGGCCGGCGACAGGCACTCTTGGCTGTGCTGTGCCAGGCTAGAAGACGGTTGTCCATTCATTTTCATTGTTCCAATCCTATCCGTATTTTGACGAGACGGGCATTGATGTGCTGTGCCGGACAAGTGGGCAATAAGCTTAATGCGTAACTTGGCCGGTATTCTCGGACCGCTATCTAAATATGACTAACTTTTTTGATACACTTTGTTTATTGATTTGTGACTGACTGCTTCCCATGATTCAAATAACGGTTATTACACATGTACAGTTCACTCACCGCCAACTTTGTATCTTGTACAGGCTAATCCCGCAGGTTATTCAGAATAATTTCGGAGCAAACATCACCTCAATTGTGTCACAATATTTTATTTGGCGCAATAGGTGCTCGGATCTCGATTAATTCCAAACGCTTTTCGAAATCTCACGACAGAGTGAAAAATATAATTTCAATCGCGCCAACCGCCCGTTTTCCAATATTAAGCCCCCCTTTTGGAGCACTTGAACCGCTTGCGATGAATGTTTTCGACTTGGCTCTCATATGACGATTTTTAAAATAACCAAGAAGACTATATTCCAAAGACTTCCTCTCAACAAAACTCATTTCGTTCGAAATACTTGACTCTGCTCGCTCGACGAAATTTTTGCTCGACTCCCCTACGACGACTGCTTCCCAAAAAACCCCCAAAGCAATTGCTGGTACCCTGTCATAATTTTTTGTAACCTTCCTCGAATAACAGCGAGAGGTTATGTTTTTCTCTGAGTTGATCTCGATTTGCCAAACTTATCATGTTCTGAAAGCTGATATATTTTCATCCGTTCTTTTGTCGGTTCCAATACGTGATTATTTTTCTATCTTCTATCGAAAGAAATCGCACATGGTTTTTATAACTATTTCATGGCTGGCCTAGGTCGTTAACTTTTCATTAGGTGCGTAGCCTGGCACTTGAATTCCTTCTCAAAAAATACGCATTTCGAATTGATCTGAGGAGGATATTGAAATAATACTCTTGATAACAATGGTATAAAACAAAATAAAATCAGTTTAATTTCTATTGAAAGCATATATTGAGGTGGTGTCAATATTATTGACTAGTGTGAGAGGTATAATGCCATATGGTGCTGTAATGAAGCACTTGAGTTCACACTTGAGTAGCGTTGACCGGTTTATTAGAGCAGTCAATTCCATTTCTGAATGGTGTCAACCAGTGTATATAAGCTCATTTCCATGCCCAGCCAGCAGACTTACAGTTCTGTTGTCGGCCACCGATGGGTCCAATATGAACCACTAATATCGCTCCACTAAATGACTCGATATTCCAGGACATGCAGAAACCTGATAACACTCGACGAAGATGCAAAGAAACTGGTGTTGAAACCGTTTTTGTTATATCAAAATCTCTCGACGCGCGGAAAGGAATTGATCTAACGTTAAAATATCGAATGAGAATCGTTTCCAAACGTTAACATTGGTATGCACTCAGCGGCTCTGTGAATGGAATGCTGTAATAATAGGTCCATAAATGCTTCTTTCTCATTTATTCATTTTCTGAAATTAATTTTAGCAGCGCTGTTACCAGATGCAGATTTCTCCGCATCAAATTTTGAATATTGAGGCAGGTCCGGAGAAGCTGTAGGGTTCGTGCCGATCGCACGAAGGCCGGTCTTTTGGAAACCTAACTACATCGTGTACCTTTTTGAGATGGTTTTCCTTCTAGGTTCCACTCCAGAATGAGGCAGGATACAGTATTTACGGCTAAATGACTTTTAACTATCCTGAAATGGTACGGGACTTACTCAAGTAGTGAGCCATCAAAAACAACAAAAAGCTTCAGATTAGGCTTATATTACAAAAGGAATAAGTTTAAAAAAATATAACATGAAAATCCAACGAAACCATACGAAAAATGCTCGAAAAGTACGATAAAAATTTTACAAGATGCACGTCTCAAATAGCTGATTGTCAAACAAAAATTATCTCTTCAACAACTTGTGAAATGTTATATTTCTCCCATAAGATAGAATTTCAACTTACACGAAAACAAGTACTTTATTCGAGTTTTGCGGAAATTCTGAGGTTATTATTTGAAATTGCCTGGCTTTAAACCCATGCGTCCTAATCGATATTACACATATGAAAGGGGTGTAGTGTAATTTGTTGCCCTTCTTATATCGTCCTCAAGACGCAACAACAATAAAATAATAATATCAAAACTAAAATGGCAATTATTACAAAATGAAAATAGCATCCTCCCTTTCTTTATACCGACATGGGGGTTAGTAAAAAATCCAAATCGACTCACGATACTATGCTGGGTTCTGATTTCTCTCTCTGGTCCGGTATCCGTGTAAAATACACAACCGTTGTAAGTGCCACCAAACGCAACAACACAATTAACTCACTAACAAATTTACCGGAATTGCACAATCAAAAAAAAAAATCCTTTTTCGGAAAGTCTGTTTTTCTCGCAACCCTCTTCTGCAACTGACTTCCGCAACTCCCTTTCGCGACTCTCTCAAATTAACTATCGATCGGAAAAGAATCTTTTCGCAACTGACTTTTTAATTGACTTTCCTAACTTCTCTAAAGAAATTCACTTTCGCAACCTACTTCACGCAACACTCTTCCGTAACTCCCCCAACTGACCGATCGCCACCGTGCCTATCAACCGCTCCCCTATTATCCTCAAGTCCGAAAAATTGTTCCTAATACTCCTCCCTTGTACCGTCCCCTGACTGGTCTGATCTTTGTTCAATATTCCCGAATTTTTCCATAACCCTTCCTACTCAAGACAAATCTTTTTTTCATTGAAGTCATTGGTCAGTTTTTATTTTAAAAAAATTTTCGGACCCACCTATTCAGATATGACCGAACTTCCTATCCACGAAGCTGAAATGCAAACTCTTAGCTTGCATTCTTCACGTTTCCAGTATTATTACTTATCAACAGGATACGTTTGTTATGTCTACCGAAAGAGAAATAATAATTCCGTCAAGGTTCAACAATCATAACTTAAATTCAACGCTTACTCTGTTGAAGAAGTATTGATACCGAAAAACCGAGTGACCGACCCCGATCTTTATGAATAAAGTTATATTTTTCGTTTACTATCACAATGGCAATTATTACTGCCATTTTATCTTCGATAAAATATTTTACACAGGCTTGAGTCCAAGTGATTACACAACGGTATTTCTATCCATTTTGCATCCGACAATAACAATAAACTTTGTGTCCTAATTGTGCTGAGCTTGATACCAGAAAGACCATTCCTTACTTGCCATCAGGTGCTGAATAGACAAAAAGAACTAATGTAGGGTAGAGTCATCTCGTTGCTTGTCGTCTTCAGTTTACTGAGCTGGACGAAAACGTTTCTTAGTGACCCAAGCACCAAGTGGTCTCTGGCTGAGCCGTAAGCCGGCAACTCTCTGGGTTACAGTGCAATAAAATCGAAACTATTGCCTGTTGCTAGAAATATAATGATTTCAAGTCGTTCTGAGGGTTACGTGAATGATCCTCGGCACAATCGTATTCTGCTCATTTACTAATAGTGAAACCAATACATTGGTGAAAACATTTTCATCCAATTCCATATTCACACTATTCGTCTCCTTCTCTTCCTCTTCTTGATGATCAAATCAGAGGCCAGTGGAACTAATATTAGATAAATGGTTTTTCTCTTTATGAGTATCAGGAGATTAGTGATGATTTTTGCAGCTTTCAGTTTCTCAAGCATTGTTTCATATATTTTTGAAAATTCATGTCCAAATTGTGATAATGGTTCGACTATGATATAATTTCATGATAACAGGCACTGTATTTTCAAAAATACAATTGCATCGAAACGAAAACGTTGTCAAGGTTGTAATTCTATATATTTCATCACCGGTTTCTCACATCTGTTTAGTATAACTTCCGTACGCCACTGCACGGAACAGATTAAGACACAGTAATTTTTGAGAATTAGGTATGCCAAGGTAGGTTTAGGTAGGCTCTCAGTGGGTGAGCCTATTAGACCTTTCACTTCAAACCACGAGCGTATATATTTTATATTGAAACAAACTGAAAAGTGGAGGATGAATAGTAGTTCAAAAAATTCGAAAAATAGGCTTCAATAGCAACACAAACTGAAAAATTAAAAATAATTCTAAACTAACTTATTAAGTTCTATGGCTTGATGTAACCAATGACTTTTGAAAAGTCTGAAATCAAAATGAATCTATTTACAAGAAAATTAATTTTGTTGTAAAAAAGCGTGGGGTGCTACATATCAATTGTTATGAATACTTGGTTAGGAGTTGTTTGCCAGATTGGAGCCACAATATAATCTAAAGCATCCCACGCTTTTTAGCAACATAATTGATTTTTTTTGTAAATAGAAATTATTCCGATTTCTGACGTATTAAAAGTCATTTGTTACATCAAGCCATAGAAATAATTATCGACGTTGAACACAATCCTAAATTAGTTTCAAATTATTTTTCAGTTTGTGTTGCTTTTAAAGCGCGTTCTTTAGTATTTTTAACAGTTATTTTGACTCTATCCCATTCCAACTCAGTCAAATAAATCCAATTTCTTGAAGAAGCTGATTTCTTTTTCTTGTGGTTGTGATGTGTGTCCACTACAAGATTATTGGCTTGCTACCAAAAGTTTGTTCTTCATTATTTATTTTCTTATTTGAATGTTAGAGTACAGCCCTATGGCTTCCATAAATTTTATAATTCCATCCATATTTCCACTATGATCTTTCAGACATTCCTTCAGAGAATTTGGTTTTTCCAATCGTTGTCTAGCTTCATCATATTGGACACAGTAAAACCCATTCTCAAGCGGGTGATCACAGGTTCTTCTTTTCGTGTCAATTATTTTATTTTTTGATAGTTTTCTTTCACCACAGCTGCAAGAGTGGAACTCTACCAATTACTGAAAACCTGATCTGGTCCATGATAGGGCAGGCATATTGTAGGTATGCTGCTTCCAGGTCCTGAAGTTTATTACACTTCAAGGTCAAAAAACCACGGTGAATTTTCTTTAATCTAATAAAGATGCAATGGGCTGCAACTGCTTTCGACTGAAATATTAGCAATACAAATGTGTGACTGTGATCGAATGAACCAATATCAAACGTTTCATTTGCTACTGCGGCAGACATCTTCAGTGGTATCTACTTCATGTGCAGGACGGTGTCAAATTCTCAGCAACGACTGATTGCGGAGCTCCGTGTCCACTTATATTTATACGTGTTAGAGGTAGTGGCTGGCATCCTGGTTGTAAAATGTCGATCGAAGGTGTGTTCTAGTCTATTTCTGGTCTCCCTGAGAACCACCATTTAGTTAACCTTTTTCTATGTAGCAATTGGTTATCGCATGACAGAAAAAAACAAATATCTCAAAAGTTACGATGCCATTAACTTATTTAAGCTTCAGGTTTTTGAAACCAGTGTATTGTGTACTTTAAGCCATCAAATGAAAACAACTGAGAATTTAAAAATCCCACATTTCCATTTGCCCTATTCCTACCGAGGATTTCTACCTAACCAGGCCCAGTATTGTTGAAGGGTTACTTCAAAGAAATGTTATCTACAGTCCAGCTCACTTTTGTTTGAATATTTCACGCACTGCTTGTGTGGCATTTGAGTAAGAAATTTTGAGAAAGCCCTCGAGCAGCAGGAAACTTGGTTATATGGGTAAATGCAAAGGAGTTATTAGCTTTAACTCGACGACTTCCAAGATATACACCCTCGAGTGAGGTCTTTGTGTATTTCAACGTCTGTTTGTTCTGTCATACTGAGTCCCAGATCAATAGTGACCTTGTCATTTGCAGAAGGCTCGAGAGACGGGAGCATTTCTGGAATTTTAATAAATCTCTTTGAGTGTTCTTGGTGTTTGTGGAGAGTATTAACAAAGGGTAGAAATCACGAGCTTGAATTAAAGGCCGAAAATAAGGGAATGGAGAGTTGTTGATGGATACGGCGTGGGGTTTGGAATTATGTGAAAAAAGGAATACGTTTCCATATTTCCGTAGTTCCTATTCTCATCGATTATTCATGAACTCGGCCAGATTCATCGACATAAGTTTTATTGTTACAACAACCTTCCGCTGCGGTGTGACGTCATGTTTGAAAGTATATAATCCATGGGATAGATGAGAAACAGAAGTGCCCTGTCCCTCTATATTTATGAGTGCGATGTCGTGATTATGTGTCTATATACATGTCAGTCAGAAATAAATATTTCAAAATAAACTTGAATATTAACTTGTTTTGTTCCGGACCTTCAATCTGTTCACATGAAATCTACTGAATTACATGTCTACCATCAATCTGATTCTAGTTTAATTCGAATCTCTTGATCATAATCGAAATTCAACTGCAACACATATAGTTGTTCTGTTCATATCTGTGAGTCTACTTTTAACTGTGATATCTCAGTAAATATCTACCAATTCAATCTATTCGGGACTCATCTTTAAGGTTAAAATCCCCTTATAGTCCCTGTTGAAGAGAAAATCATCGAGAACCACTTCAATTTACTACATGGGCAGAAAAGTGTCAGACGTAAGACATAGATGGCGCTAGTCGCATTTCATTTGCCGATTTTTCAGTTAGTACTAACTTTCAAAATGCAGCTGTTGAAATTTCATGATATTACACTAATGACATTACTCTTGTTATTTTCAAAACAATGGATCAAAAACAATTGCGTATTTTAATTTCATACATCATTTAGATGGGAAAAAATACTTTTCAAGGAAAGCAATGACTTGAAAGTGAGGGCTTCGCTTCACCAGAAACATCAATTGAATATTGGTTTGCCGATTACAAACGTGGTCGTTGAGACACCGATGATGAAGATTGCAGTGGAGGTCCGAAAAAATTAGTTGCTGAGTAAGCTGACATTGCAAAGATATCAAAAAACTGATTGACTCTATATTGTATCAGCATTCGACTATGAGAAAGCTCTGTTCAAAGTGGGTGTCGCGCGAGCTCACTGATAACCAAAAACAAAAATGTTTTAATAGAGACAAAAAATCAGAATTTGGAAAAAATGAAAAGCATCAATATACAGGGTACAAAACACGTGTTGTCATTTTGTGAAGTGTCCCACGATAAATTGGTACATGAATATGTTATGAATTTTCGTCAAGTATCTATCACAATTATTTATTTGAAGGTGGTTGACAAAGTTTTGGGATGCATTCCATTAGTTCTGACTAACATTGTCTCATATGATATAAATTGATTCGAAATCCGTGAAAGAATCTGTAAAAAATTAAAAATATTGGAAATCCGTGAAAGAATCTGTAAAAAATTAAAAAGATTGGCCATTGAAGAAGCCCACAAGAAGCCCCAAGTCTAGTTGAGATACGTGGACGACACATTCATGATATGGAATCATGAGAATGCAGAATTAGACACTTTCCTGAAGCACATCAACACCGTAAGCCCTTCCATCACTTTCTCAATGGAGAAGGAAGTCCACAACGAATTGCCATTCTTAGACGTATTGGTGAAGAGGACCGACACCTGATGGGAAACATCTGTATATCGAAAACCCACTCACACGGGACAGTATCTGAACCAGGAATCGAACCACAATCAATAGACTAAGAGAGGAATCATCAAGACTCTAACTAGACCGTGCTTTCGGGATCTGTAATATAAAAAAATGTCTCGAAAAGAAACTAGGCATCATCAAAAATGACCTTCAACGGAACGGTTACTCCAAATTGATGGTGGAACAGGCTTCAGTTAGAAGACAGCAAGAGCTCCACAAGGAAGAGAAGCCGCCACAACCACTGTACTTCCCTACATCAGAGGATTGTCGGAAAGGATAAGAAAGATTGGGTCCAAGTATAACATCAGAACCTGCTTCAAATCTGGGAACACTATCCGTTGCAGCCTCAGGAGAAAATTCAAAAAAGACGCATATATGTTGTCCAACAATGCATTAAGCTAAGCTAACGTGGAGATACGCAACATATGGAAACATATAATCAAGCAGAACACGACCAGCTTCGCCAAATGGTCAGCTTCCGCTAAAACCGATGAAGCGGAGAAAGGAAAGGATGAATAGGTGAAAGCACTCGATTGACCTATAAATAGTCAGATCTTGGAGAAACTAGTCCAGTCATCATCCGAAGATGATTGTGGATACTAACCATCGAAACGTCGTGAAGTGACTTGATTCGGAATCTTTTGATTTCTATCATTCATTTCTTGTTAATAATTTTTTTAATTTTCATCTCGTGTTGAAAGTTCAATTTTTTTATTTCTTGGTTGTTGCTTATATTTCATTTCATTGTGATTTCTGTTTTTTCACTTAATATAATTGTTGTTATTCAGCTTAACTTTTTAATTCATTCAACAGAGTTTTTCAGAGATTCCATATCAATTTATATCATATTAGACAATGGAAGTCCGAACTGAGAAATGTATTCTGAAGACATTTTTTTCAAAATATTGACATCATTTTTCCAAATGAAATGCTTTGTATACATATAATAATTGTTGAAGTTCATAGAGGTGGAATCAACTCTGGAGCAAGCCACGTTCCAACTTCCAGTATATTAATCGCCATGAAAATTTGATCGCCACAACATTTCCTCACCTAATTGAATTTGAGCAATAATTTTCGTATACCCAGGGAGTTGGCAGCCAGAAACCCTTACCCCACAGCCTATCAACTAAATAACATGACTATGGTCCTTACTTCAAATTGAATATTAATTGCAATACGATGTACTTTCGCCGGTAGTCGTCACCTCTGTCGCTAACCTTTCGCGTGAATCCTTAATAAGCCTGTGGCGATTCGCAGCTCCCAGGATTTACATACAAATAATATGAGGTTCCACTCTCGCCTCTAAATCACACGTGCGTTTCTTCCGGCACTTCACTAATACATACAGTATTGCAGGAATATGTCTAACGAAATAACCATGAACTGACTGTTCCTGAAGATTATTTTGATGATAATATCACAAAACGTTAAAAAATGGCTGATAATATCTTTTATGCACATGAAGTGAATTTTACTAGTCCGGACTGCAATTATCTTATATGATTCTTGAATGATTTGAAATCTATGAAAAAACAAATAAAATAAAAAATGAATAGCTGAAACTTCAGTTGTATTAACGTGAAATTAAATTATAATAGAACAAATGAAATAATCAAGATTGAAGAAGAAAATGGCCCGGAGTCTCTGTTATCCGTTCATGAATTCGGAAGGAAAATAGGCCAAGCAAGGAAAGATTACCGTTCTATCTCTTTTTTGGTAGAACCTGGTAATGCAGCTGCAGTCCTTGAAACTATTCCTCCTACACATGATTTTCATGAGATCATGCATTGCCCTCATTTCAGTAGGGAACCAAAATCTCTTCGAAACAAGCCGAGATATGTGGTCAACCTGCTATCAAGGTTATTCGCAAGTGATTGATCCACCTTTTTCTTTTTCAGTGCGGTCAATCGACTTAAGTCATTCTTGCCCCCCAAATATGAGTTGCAGTCCTCGTGGTTCTGGTTCCCTTTCAGTGAAAGAGCTTCATGAAGCAAGAACCGAATCGAACCCTCTACGAAATTCCTCATCATTTGGAAGGATCGATTGCTGCTTGAGAAATGGTTCTTATGCAGTAGAGAGTTGTCCTGAAAATTGTATTAGAAAATTTAGGACACACTTGCTACATGAATTGTATTTTACAAGTGTTGTTCATGACGAAGAATTTCAAGAACGAGGTTTTAACGATGAACGAGAATGTTTCCTACTTATTCACCAAACTCAATCACCTGTTCATGCAGCTGCAGTTTCGTAAGAATGTATCATCTTGCCTACCAACCGATTTCCTGGAGTCTTTGAAGTCTAGTAAATACTCGTTAGGAGAACAAG